>VDFB02080024.1:0-19260 GCA_007258455.2 Sequoia sempervirens | reverse complement strand
GACCTTCCTCTTGGATCATGTCTAACAACAAATGACCAACCCGGTTTACCTAGAACCTCTGAGTAAAATACCTGCTCACATTGGCTTGGAAGAACATCAGGCTCATTCCCAGTTTGCTCGATTGAACTTATATTAACCATGGTAAATCCATTATCATGTTCAATAATAGTTCTCTCGGGATAATTTTCATTCAATCGTAGCATGTACCATAGGATGAAAAACATAACTAATTTGAAGGACTTAAAGTCACACTCAAGTATATCATCCAAAATCCCATAGTATCAATTTTCTGACTTCTGAATGTATGTCGCTTCTAGATGAAATATTAGTCACCTGAAAGACTGCAGTTATCCCAGAATCACAAGTTTTCTTCGTGTCATCTAACTTTTTGATTCAAAATTTACAACCATTGCACCACATAGCCTTGTGGTGTTTCACTTTTAATATGTCAAACATGTAAAAATTATTGCAATATCATCATTTGATAAATATATTTATTCTTGGCCAAATGTATGTAAAGAAAAAAATCTCAACATATATATACATCAATATAATTGAAAATAATTAAATAATATGGGTGATTAATATATTTATACGTACCTTTTTATCTCTTAAACCGTATGCTAAATCAATTTCCCTTTGTGTAACATTGGAATCTCCATTACGATGAGCTTCTTTAACCAATGAAGCCACACCTTCCCATGTTAATGCGCGACCAGATTGTTGACATCGTTCAATCCATACCCTCATCCAATCAAGATAGTTTGCGACATACAAATGTAGTGCATCCCACTCTCGACCAACTGTATCAAAAAAAATTGAAATTCACAAACGACGTATAATTAGTTAATTACCACGGTATACAACCTTAATTTATAATTGATGTATATTGAATATTAATAATTAAATAAGTACAATATACATAAAAACCAAATGTAAAATGTATTCTAATTAATCTCCATGACCATCTTATAATTACCTCTCACTTTCCTCAATCTACCTTTCCCCATTAGGTACTCCCCTTCAAATTTGTTAATGGAGTTGGGTTCCCAAATGCGATCTACATGGATCTTTGCTGCAAACTTAGGAAGATATTCAATAATGTACACCATGGTCTGGTATACCATATATCCCTCCACCATAGAACCCTCAGGATATTCTCTTTGTCTAATCAAAGTATTCAAAAATTTCAAGTGCCTCTCAACCATCCACATTGACCTTGTGTGTACAAATCCACACAATTTAATCTCCTTAACTTGGTGTATGAGCTAGTGTTCTTGTGCATTGAAAAATGTCGAAGGTAGAAACTTTTGCATTTCACACATTAGACGAGGAATTTTTCTCTTCTAATAATTTATATCTTCTTTATGGATTTCTTTAGATGATAACCATCTACAAGTGATTCAAGGCACAAATATATTAATCTAAATTTAAATAAAAATATAAAATATATTACATAACAAGTAAAACAAATGACAATTATAAGATCTATACAAATAAATTGAACAAATACCACTATTTAATTCTTGGCTATGTATTTCCTAAGATCATATATAACTTGCTTGACATTGTTGTCGGTTGTCTCGAGAGATAGAGTGTAGAACGTGTGATCAAGAACAATTATAAAATGATCTTTTCATTATTTTCAAAAAGTAGTAAACATAATACATTGAAAAGTATATAGTATACAAATATATATATAATATACTTAATAATTACTCTTAATGAAGGTATGTCAATCATGCATTTTCATCCCCTAATCTAAATTCACCTTTCTTGTTATGATATTGTTTATGCCCTACAAGAACTCGGTGGGAAATCAAATTTTTCTATATGACTTCTTTTATAGTATCGCTTGTCATTCCTAATAACCAAGGAAGGAACCCTATATTAACTGGTTCCATCACCATTTAATTGAATGACATTTTCATCAGATAATTGGCTTCCTAATGCCACTACAAATCTTTTACTAATTTTTCTTTGTCATGCCCTTCCATCCAATATTTCCTTCCATACATTTCTATATATACATCTTCCGATATGCATTTATTTGTAGACATCCAAATTTAGACACTTAATTTATCTAAATTTATCATCTAAACATCCTCTTATTTGCATTAATTGCTAATACTATTATTTAATTAATATCCTTAATTTTTCCAGTCCTGCATTTAATTAAATACCTTACCCTCCTTAATCCCCTTTTCATCAAATGAATTAAATAAATATTACATTTATTTAAATCCTCACATGTCATTTTCATCTAATCCTAATCCATCTCCTAATCTCTTCATTAAGAATGTGCACATGCCTAATCCTTGATTAGGATGTGTCACATCCTCCAACTTTTACAAGTTGGCTTCTAATCCTCATTAACCCCTAATTATCCTCTAATTACTAATTAGTTAAACCTAATTAGTACCTTAGTCAACTCTCCCCATCCCCCAAGGAATTTTTAATTCCTTTTTATTCACCCTAGGTTCCCCTCTTCCCCGTGTGAATTTTTAATTCACTTTTATTCCTTCTAGAATCCCCTTTTCCCATGCATCTTCTAGAATCTTTGACTTGTCACATCAAGTCACATGTGACAAATTCCCACCTTTTTGGAGACCCTCTCTTATCCATTAGATTCTCCCAAGCATGTGAATTTTTAATTCACATTTATTCCTACAAGGAATCTTCTCATCTCCCAATGTACTTGGAAGGTACTTGTCCTTCCTCCACATCATGTACCTCCCTTCCACATCATCTACACATCATCTCACTCTTAGCCCTCTCACACTCCACATGTCAAAATGTGAGGGCTTGTGAGTCCTCAACTCACCTTAGCCCTTCATCTTGACTTTGTTGGATAAATCCCAACCATTGAATTCTCTAGAGAATTCAAGTTTCTCTATAAATACCCCATCCTCTAAGGCATTTGAAAAAGACTTAGCCATTTTGCAACTAAATGCTGCCATTTTGTGCACTCATCTAGCCATCAACATTCATCCATTTGCATCTACATTCAAGCATATAGTCAAGACTTGCATTTGGCCATATCAAGAGCCATCAAGGAGTATACAAACCAAATCAAAATCAAGGGCCAACCAAGGAGTTTCAACTACAAGAAATGAGGTATATCTATTTGTCTTCATTTAACACTTTCCTCTTTGCATTTACAAATTTCTTAGGCTAATCTTGAGGTGTTTCCTTATGTTTTTCTATTGCATTTTAATTGCTTAGAAAGGGTTAGACATTTCGGATATCACATTTCTGGCACGCTCGATAGGACCCACAAGCGAGTTCCTCAATTTAACGTTTGTTGTTGTTGAGTTTTTGAAGGAATATGTCGCGGAAGGGCGACTATGCCCCTGATTTTCCGCAGAGGGGCGACTGCGCCCCTGATTTTCCACAGAAGGGCGACTACGCCCCTGGTTTTCCTCAGAAGGGTGACTACGCCCCTATTTTTCCACAGAAGGGAAACTGCACCCCTATTTTTCTATAGAAAGGCGACTACACCCCCTCCTTGACTAAAATTTTTGGCTAACACTTTTCTTGCAGAAGAGCGACTATGCCCCCTGGGCTGAAATTTATGTGCTAACACTTTTCTGCAGAAGGGCGACTACACCCCCTGGCTCCAAAATTTTTGTGCTAACACTTTTCTGTAGAAGGGCGACTACGACCCCTGGCTCCAAAATTTTTGTGCTAACACTTTTTTGCAGAAGGGCGACTACACCCCTGGTTTTCCGCAAAAGGGCGACTACGCCCCTGATTTTCCACAGAAGGGCGATTATGCCCTTGATTTTTCGTAGAAGGGCGATTACGCCTCTGATTTTTTGCAGAAGGGCGATTACGCCCCTGATTTTTCGCAG
Source organism: Sequoia sempervirens (assembly GCA_007258455.2). Lineage (NCBI taxonomy): Eukaryota > Viridiplantae > Streptophyta > Pinopsida > Cupressales > Cupressaceae > Sequoia > Sequoia sempervirens. The sequence continues at coordinate 15,406 of VDFB02080024.1, read as the reverse complement.
AGGGCGATTACGCCCCTGATTTTTTGCAGAAGGGCAACTGTGCCCCTGATTTTCTGCAGAAGGGCGATTACGCCCCTAATTTTCTGCAGAAGGGCAACTGTGCCCTTGATTTTCCACAAAAGGGCAACTGCGCCCCTAATTTTCTGCAGAAGGGCGATTGTGCCCCTGATTTTTTGCAGAAGGATGACTGTGCCCCCTAGTCACCGCAAAGCAACACATGTTGGAAGGTAAAACTATCATTTTGGCTTCAATTTTTTGTCATTTTCAAGTACTAACCCCTCAACATTGTTTCTTGTAAGAATATTGGTGTTTTTGCTAACTTTTTGTAGCATATTCTTGTGAATTTGATGAAGAAAGTGGAATAAAACATCTAACATTTGCTTGTAGGGCTATCCATAAACTTAAACTTTTTAAACTATCCTTGTCATTTGTGTTAATCTAAGAACATAGTTTAATTAGGTGGAGTAATATTCATTGCTTGTTGTATTTATCTTTTTGTTACCCAAAGAGGGCATTGGTTGTTTTCACTTTCCCCTTGCACTTCGTGTGAGCCTAGAGAGTAGTTGGAAATGATTAGTGCTTTCTTTCTAGTGGGACCTGCTTGGGGATTTCGTCATCCCAAGGGACGATTCCAACCACGCGTACTGGCAGGGTATATAAAGGGGGGAGAGCAAAATCTGTACCCCAATCCAGTCGTGTCGTAATTGGCAAAGCATCAAAGCTAAGGTGATACCTAGATAGACGTGAAGAGTTGGTCTGAGCCCTTTAATATCTCGCTAGGGTTCCTAACTCACGCTTGTGACGGGCTGGTGTTCACGGTTGTGCCTCATGTACCAAGAGTATATCGAGGACCCCCTAGACACCTTGTGCATCCTAGATTAAGACGTCTTTGGCCATACCCTTAACACTAATCATAGGATTGTGTTTGCTTGAAAGTGTTTTCTTGTGAGAAACTAGTGAATTTTTTGACAAATTGGCCTTATTATTGTCATTTTAAAATCCTTGCCATAGTCATTTTCATCAAACCAAGTCTCTAATTTTCCACAGAAGGGCGATTACGCCCCTGATTTTCCACAAAAGGGCGACTGCGCCCCTGATTTTCCGCAGAAGGGCGACTGCGCCCCTGATTTTCCGTAGAAGGGCGATTACGCCCCCGATTTTCTGCAGAAGGGCGACTGCACCCCCTGATTTACTGCAAAGGGGTGAATTTTCCCTCCTAAGCAACCAAAATTGCCCCGTTTGGATCCTTTTAGCCTCTAAATCATCGTCTAATCATTCCAAACCTTTGTATCATCATCCCAAGCCTCTGTTTTGTCATTCTGAACCTCTGAAAACCTCCATTTGATCATTTTAAACTCTCATTTTTACCATTCCAAACCTTCGTTTAAACATTCAAACATATATTTGACCAAGTATTCTTTCATCCCTTTCAAATCCTCCTCTCACTCGTTTCGAGTACTCTTTCATCCATTCCAAGCATCCATCTCCTCATTCTGAGAGTTGTTCATCCCTTCCAATCAATCATTTACTTGTTTCAAGCTTTCAATCATTCATCCATTCCAAACAATCATTTACCAATTTCGAGTGCTTGTTCATCCACTCCTATCATTCACTTTCCCAATCCAATCATCTATTTCCTCAATCCGATCATCAATCACCCCATCACCTAGACTTCATTGTGAGAATTTTGATTTTTGTGCCGAAACTTCCGGAGGCCATAACTTTTGACTCGGGTGTCTGTTTGAGCTGAAATTTTATGGTGGTTGTGTTATGAGATGGCATGTGGATCCCTGACTAACTGGAAGTCCCTCAGACCCCGTTTTTCCACATTTTTGGGGCCTCAAACTTTCATCTTGACCCTCAAAATTGCAGTTTAGTGTTTTTTTCCAGCATTTTGAAAAATTGTTTTCGTTAATAACTCTGAATGTGTCTCAAATTTGGGATGTTAGTTGGAAATTCATCCTATCTTAGTTTTGGGTATTTTTTGGGAAAAAATTGGACTCTCAAAAGTATGTCTGTGAAGTTTCCTAAAATGACAAAATTTGACAATTTTTGAAAATTGCCAAATCTGGAAAAATCTAATTGTCAGCACCTTACGTCCTTTAAATCCCAAAATTTGGTGTAGAATCAATCCCATCACATCCTCCAATCATTCTAAGCTTCAACCCAATCCTAATCTGAGCTTTAATCTAATCCCAATCTGAGCTTAACCAAAACCCTAATCTAAGCTTTAGTCATTTCAACCTTTCATTCATCCATTCTGAACAGTTATTCTCCCTTTTCGATCATTTGTTTCCCCATTCTGAGTAAACACTCATATATTTTGAACCTTCATCTATCATCTCAAACTCTATTTTGGCGATTCTGATCATTCATTTACTCGTTCAAAGTAAACCTTCATCCATTTCACACCTCCTTTCATCATTCTGAACTCTCGTTCTATCATTTGGATCATTCGTTTACTCGTTCCAAGTAAACATTCATCCATTTCACACCTCCTTTCCTCATTTTGAACTCTCGTTCTACCATTCTGATCATCCATTTACTTGTTTCAAGTAAACATTCATCCATTTCACACCTCCTTTCATCATTCTGAACTCTCGTTCTACAATTCTGATCATCCATTTACTCGTTCTGAGTGAACATTCATCCATTTCACACCACCTTCAATCATTTTGAACTCTCATTCTACAATCCTGATCAATCATCTACTCGTTTCAAGTAATCTATCATCCATTCTGAGCTTTCATCTTCTCGTTTTGAGAATCATTCATCTATTCTTAGTAGTCATTTACTCGTTCCAAATAATCATTCATCCATCCCGATCAATCGTTTACTCATTTTGAGTATTTGTTCATCCACTTTCTTTCATCCATTTCTCTAATCAAATCATTGTTTTCCCCATCCAAATCCCCTAAACTTCATCTCGAGTTATTATCCAAATTGACCTAAGTGTCTGATCTGATCGTCCTCATCAACATTTGCTTAGGATTGTCATCCGTCCTAAGTCAATCATCATTGTTGGCCCAATCAATTCACCTTCAATCTCAAGGTGGATTCGGTGCTACAATCATCCATTTATCCTTTAATCCGATCAATCAGCATCCTAAGTCACCTAGGATAATCTTCGAACAGGGTTTTTCAATCCCTCTCATCATCCTATCCGACCCATCAGTTGATCTTATCAATCATCAATCAACCTTATCCAATCCAATCCAATCCAACCCAACCACATCACCTTCGACCCAATCAATCTACTTCTATCTTGAAGCAGATTTGGTGTCAGTCGTCAGAATCAATCCCATCACATCATCCAATCATCCTAATCTGAGCTTTAGTCCAATCCTGATCTGAGCTTGACCTAAATCCTGATTTGAGCTTTAATTCGTTCCCATCCAAAATCTTTTATCCATCCTCTTTATCCTTTCACCATCATGAATCCTTATCCTCCATCAATAGTGGTCAATGGAAACCCTAATTACGTCGACAATGATAACGAAAGTCTTGTCGATTAAGAAGAATATGACATAGATCCCCTTGATGCTATCGTCACTAGTAAGCTTTCTCCACCCACTTTCCACAATCCAATCACCCCTTTGAGTTATCTCGTTATGCCTTCATCCATGCCTAATCATGCTCCTTATGCTACCTTTGACAAGGGATATCCGTCATATCCATCATACCCTTCATCTTCATCATCCTCTTATCCAACACCCGCCTCCTCTTGTCCTAGTCTGCCATCACAATACCCCTATCTTAATCCCCCGTCCACATCATCCTATCTCAATCCTTCACCAAAATATACCCACTACCCTAATCTTCCATACCAATCTGCTCACCCTAATCATACACTCACACCAACTTATCCTAATCCAACATCCACATCAACTTATCCTAATCTGACATCCACATTTCCCTATCTCAATTCTCCATCTCAATCTTCCCATCCTAATCCACCATCCCAATACCCTTAATACAATCCACCACCTATATCCTTGTGTCCTAATTCACCATTCCAATATCCCTATCTTAACCCTTCATCTAACCTTAATCCCCAATCTATTTCCAGTCCTACATCCAATCCCATTCCCCCATCTAATCCTAGTCCACCAAACCATAATCCTTCATCCACTCCTACCACACCATCTCAGCCTAGAGTATTCAAATTTTTCACTCCAAAAGTTCTCCAATGACTTATAACAAAGAAGACATCTCCCACTCCCCACCTTGAAGTCGTGGAATCATGTCATCCCAACCCATCATCCACAGACATTAGTGACGAGACCCTTCTCCACCCAACACCTATCATTGATGATACCACCCCTAGCACCACTCAAACCATCAAAACCATCACATCCTCTGAATCCACTGGGCCCCCATCTCCTACCATCACACCCTCTGAATCCACTAAGCCCCCATCTCCTACCATCACATCCTTTAAATCCGTTGAGCCCACTGAACACCCACTTCCTTCTCCAAGAGTCGTCAAACCCATCGACGACACCCTAATCCAATCAACTTCTTCCACTCCTAGTGTCACTAAAATCCATTCTCATGAATGTTTTGAATCCTCCATCCCTCCATCTGCCCCACCAAGATTCCATTATCATGCCTCCCGCACACGATGAGTCATGCCAAGAGCCTAATCCAAAGCATGCCAACATGTCCCCTTCTCTAGATCAAGATCCTACCATCCCATCCAGTCCACCTCAAGATCATAGTCCCCCATCCCTTCCATCCCATGATCCCCTTGTCATTCAAGCTTCCACCACTCCATCTCCATCACATGATCCCACTACCACAAATCCAGATCCTATCATATCCCCTAATCCCTCTCCTGATACCACCCATCCAAATGTTGTTATCCCATCATCTCCCTCTCATGATCCCCATCATCAGCCTAAAACTGCATCCCACATCAGCTGTATATCCTTTGCATTCTACATTCTCCACTGTGGCCTCCTTGCGTATAGCCATTGTGTATTTACTTCACCCATCATCCTCCACTCTAATAATGGACTCGTGATCATGTTTTCGTATCATCACAAATCCCTTTACTCAGCTGGATCGCATTTGCTCTCACAAAAATTTGAACTTACTGGCTTTGGCTGGGTTCCAGGGCCTATATGTATCTTAGGAGCCCAATCCAAGCTCAAGAAAAATTCCTTGGTGGCAAGGTCTTGTGGGACTCTTATTTTCACATCATAAATCTTAAAGATATACAACATCTAGACGTCCTCAACGAGCCTCTTCCAAAATAAATATAGGCTCTTTCCCTCGCTCCACCAAATCATATGCTGCCATCCCTCCTCCTCTATCGTATAGCCTCAAAACAACCGTCCATATTCCTCCTTCATCTGCTCCATCCATTTTAGGTCCTTACATCCCTCCATCTACCATGCCCATGTTTCCTCCAGGTCCTACGTCTATTCTGGGCCCCTATATCCTAAAATCACCTCCTCCATCTCGTCCTATCCATCCTTTCATCCATTCATCACCGATCCATCTCATCCATCATAAACATCCCTCTCACATATCCCCTAATCGGGATCAACAAAGGCACATACCTACACATCCTCCATCTACACATAATCCCCATACTCCTACCTCCATCACTCCACATCATCCATCTCCTCACACCCATCCCATTGCTACTAAAATCACTTTGGTTGTTAAAGAAAAAATGCATAAATCCAAGCATCCACATGAATCTACAGCTCCCCATGTCCCCTCCAAAAGACATGGTGAAGAGAGGAAAAATCTAAATCTAAATCAAATCTGTAGGCCACAAAGGCCCACCAAAGTAAAGATCAAAACCATGTGGATCCCAAAGAAAAAATATGCAATGCAATCAAATGAAAAATCTATAAGAACATCCAAAGTTGCTATTCCAAAAGCTAGTCATCCACCCCTTTCATCTCCTAAGTCTATTTTGGGTCCTTATGTTCCGAATTTCACCACCCCATCTCCTCCATTATCCACACATTCTCCATCCATTAATCCTCTTATCTTTTCACATCCCCCACCACATGTGCCAATTTTGGTCCTGAACACATCTCCCCATCACATATCCACCCCATCATTCCATCCATACCCTTTGTAGCATCCCATCCATTATCCCATGTATCTCCCCTCTCAAATCCCTCTAATTCATCCTCTTGCATAATCCATTTATCCTAATAGGGTTGTACTAACATCCAACAGTCGCTTCAAACATGGGCTCTTAATACCTTGTATGGAACTTGATGCTTGAGTACTTCATCCATATCCTTATCGCATGTCTTCTAAATCCCCTTATCAACATCCCTATCATTTTCCATTTTCATCCCCATGCTATCTACAAATCTAAAAATCAAAAAAAAAAAATTAAAAAATCAAAAAAATCAAAAAATAAAATAGTAAAGAGAAATAATTCATCCAATGGTGAAAACTTTGCAAACAAGCACCTTGGATAAATACCATGATGAAAACCTGGCAAACAGGCGTCATGCATAAATCCCCATCTGCACTTGGGGGCAACTTCCTAATATGCATTCCCTCCATCCGCTATGCTTCCAGCTATGCGCCCATCTTCATGTTATCTGTCCTCTTCATAAATCCCCTCCATCCCACCTATCTTCTGCATCCTACCATCATATCCCATTTATGTCCTATCCCTCCATCCTTCTTGTGATCTCAAAACAAGGGCACCTATCTATACATGCTTTGGCCACCTCTTGGTATACATTCCCTTCATCCATGCTCTGTTGTATTCCTTAGTCACTCATCCTATTCTCCTCTAGTTATCTCCTTTATCTTCCCATCCACTCGTCTTCCATCCCTCATGCATTATCCTACATAACATATCTAGAGTGGGGGCATCTACTTCCTTTGTAACATAGTCCTTAGAGACATCATCTATCATAACATCCCTTCATCTCCCTATCCATCTGTCATGATATCCCTTCCAACTCCCCATCCTTATCTTCCTATCCATCTATCCTAGTATCCCTTCTAACTCCCCATCCTTATCTTCCTATCCATCTATCCTAGCATCCCTTTCATCTCCCAATCCTTATCTTCCTATCCATTCAAACAATGTCTTCCATCCCCCATCCCTATCTCTCTATCCATTCTTTCATCTCTATCCTCATCCCATCTCACAATCCCTTGTCATTGGTATCTAGCTATAGGCCTCCCCTCCATGCAACCCAATGCCATTTATCTAATCATCATCACTCCTACTTCTCTTGCACATCTTTCCAATCCCCTATCACTTTTCATCACTCATCTATCTATCATATCATCCTCCCAAGTCATTTTAATGATTTGGATAACTATCCCATTCCTGAGCTTTATGTGATCGTCATCATCCTATCCAATCCACTAGGTCTATCCTATCTCATCATATCAGTCCCATCTTTTTATCCACTCATCCTATCCTCACCCTCCACTCATCCTATCATCATCTTTTATCCATCATTTATCTTTGGCCTCTTGTCAAACTACGTTGCCCTTGCACTTTCACGTAGGCAAGATCAATCATTTGATCCACCCCCAGGGATCCTTTATCATCTAGCATCGGTCTTTCTGCTTTTTTCATCTACTCCTCTATCGTCTAGCATTGGTCTTTCTGCTTTCTCCATCTGCTCCTCTATCATCTAGCATCAGTCTTTCTGCTTTTTCCATCTGCTCTATCATCTAGCATCGGTCTTTCTGCTTTTTCCATCTGCTCCTCTATCATCTAGCATCGTTCTTTCTACTTTTTCCATCTGCTCCTCTATCGTCTAGCATCAGTCTTTCTACTTTTTCCATCTGATCCTTTATCATCTAGCATCGGTCTTTTTGATTTTTCCATCTACTCCTCTATCGTCTAGCATCGGTCTTTCTGCTTTGTCCATCTGTTCCTCTATCGTCTAGCATCGGTCTTTCTGCTTTTTCCATCTACTCCTCTATCATCTAGCATCAGTCTTTCTGCTTTTTCCATCTACTCCTCTATCATCTAGCATTGGTCTTTCTGCTTTTTCCATCTACTCCTCTATCATCTAGCATCGGTCTTTCTGCTTTTTCCATATGCTCCTCTATCGTCTAGCATCGGTCTTTCAGCTTTTTCCATCTACTCCTCTATCGTCTAGCATTGATCTTTCTGCTTTGTCCATATGCTCCTCTATCGTCTAGCATCGGTCTTTCTACTTTTTCCATCTGCTCCTCTATCATCTAGCATCGGTCTTTCTACTTTGTCCATCTGCTCTTTTATCATCTATCACCATTGTCCACTTTGCTCCTTTTCTCCATCCTATCTTTATCATCCATCGAAGTCTCCATCTTGGTCAGTCATCAGCCTTTGGTCAAATGAACTATGTTTCCCCTGCACTTTCACGTAGGCAAGGTCAATCACTTATCCACCCCTGGGGCTCCTCTATCATCTCTCATTAGTCTTTCTTATTTTTCCATCTTTTTCATCCATCGAAGTCTCCATCATGGTCAGTCATCAGCCTTTTACCGAACTACGAGGGCTTTGTGCTTTCACGTAGGCAAGGCTAATCTTTGATCAGCCCCCGAGCCCCTAGGTCTTTAGGGTTTACCAATCTCATGTCTTGTCTCCCTTGTGTCGTGTCATCAAGTTATTCCCTTATCCAGCTGGTTCATAACAAAGGAGATCCACTTGTATCATGAGATCCAATTGATTTTGAATACCCTGCGTCATATCGATCTTTTAGTCTAGTAACCATCATAGGTCTCAACAGGATACATCCTTCCTAATAGACCTCATCAATCCCATCCATCCCCTTGATCCTATGGCAATGGACATTTGAAATTGATTGCGATCTTTTGATACTTTTGGCTTTTGTTTATCATTTGAGCTCCCTATCATCACTTGTCAAGGCCACCATGATCCATCATATTATGGTGTGTTTTGATTGGTCAACATAGGGGCATATTTTGATCTTTTTATTTCTTTTTTGTGTCTTCTTGGTTGTCCCACGTAGTACCCACCAAGATCCTTGTGGTCTTGTGTTACGCTGGGGCATCCTCGTGTGCTTGTGGTTATTCCAATACCTAGCCCGACCAAATTCATGGCAACTTTGGGGTGTTGGGATAGCCTTCCTATTTTTTGTGTTTGTTTCATGCATTATACACTAATACGCCTTGGTTCCACATACCCTGGCACTTGGTGTCTTATGCTATAGCAAAAATCAGTGCTCCAAAGATGGAAAATTGCATTAGGATTGCATTTCATTTTCCATTTTATCATCTTGCATGCATCCCCCATCCATTCATCCTTTATCCTTATCTCACATCTCTATCCAATCCCCATCCATTCCATTTAGCTTGACTCATCTAATCCTATACTTAGTCTTGTTCTCATTCTTGTTACAAGCCTAGATCCAATCATCCTCATCATCATCATCATCATCATCCCATTTTATTCTTCCATATCCCTTCGGTGTTGTTTGGGATGTATCCTTCCCTCGTCAACAACACTTTCATCATCATCATCAGGAGGTACTCTTCCCTATCCTTTAGTGGTGTTTTGGGATGTATCATTCCCTCATCAATCCCACTCATTGGGATGTATCCTTCCCTATCCTCATTGACAACATTCCATCCATCCTCAACCCCTTTTGGCTTGTACCTTGATTGGGGCAACATCATCTTCGTCTCTACATCCATTTTTGTTTCCCAACCTCCTATCGCCTTTTCATCCTTTCATATCCATCCCTTTTCATCCTCTTCCTCATCTCCCATTTGATCATCTCATCCATTTCAAGAGCACATCCATGTTCTCTTGAACCCGCATGTCCTCTCAAGGGGGCATCCTTACCCCTAATCTTCATCTTCACCTCCATCATATTTCTTCCTAGTCATCTATTTGATGACTGGGGCATCCTTCTCAATCTAACCATCTCCTTTTGGGTTCTATATTTTAATATTCTTTGAAATGATGCTATTTCGTAACACCATCTCAAAGAGGGGAAAAATGTAGACATCCAAATTTGGACACTTAATTTATCCAAATTTATCACTTTTCATCTAAACATCCTCTTATTTGCATTAATTAAGTAATATTACTATTATTTAATTAATATCTTTAATTCTTCCAATCCCTAAGGTATTTAATTAATAATTAAATACCTTACCCTCCTTAATCCTCTTTTCATCAAATGAATTAAATAAATATTACATTTATTTAAATCACATATCATTTTCATCTAATCCTAATCCATCTCCTAATCTCTTCATTAAGAATGTGCACATGCCTAATCCTTGATTAGGATGTATCACATCCTCCAACTTTTGCAAGTTGGCTTCTAATCCTCATTAACCCCTAATTATCCTCTAATTACTAATTAGTTAAACCTAATTAGTACCTTAGTCAACTCTCCCATCCCCCAAGGAATTTTTAATTCCTTTTTATTCACCCTAGGTTCTCTTCCCCATGTGAATTTTTAATTCACTTTTATTCCTTCTAGAATCCCCTTTCCCATGCATCTTCTAGGAATCTTTGACTTGTCACATCAAGTCATATGTGACAAACTCCCACCTTTTTGGAGAGACCTCTCTTATCCATTAGATTTTCCCAAGCATGTGAATTTTTAATTCACATTTATTCCTCCAAGGAATCTTCTCATCTCCCAATGTACTTGGAAGGTACTTGTCCTTCCCTCCACATCATGTACCTCCCTTCCACATCATCTACATCATTCACCTTAGCCCTTTCACATTCCACATGTCAAAATGTGAGGGCTTGTGAGTCCTCAACTCACCTTAGCCCTTCATCTTGACTTTGTTGGATAAATCTCAACCATTGAATTCTCTAGAGAATTCAAGTTTCTTTATAAATACCCCATCCTCTAAGGCATTTGAAAAAGACTTAGCCATTTTGCAACTAAATGCTGCCATTTTGTGCACTCATCTAGCCATCAACATTCATCCATTTGCATCTACATTCAAGCATATAGTCAAGACTTGCATTTGGCCATATCAAGAGCCATCAAGGAGCATACAAACCAAATCAAAATCAAGGGCCAACCAAGGAGTTTCAACTACAAGAAATGAGGTATATCTATTTGTCTTCATTTAACACTATCCTTTTTGCATTTACAAATTTCTTAGGCTAATCTTGAGGTGTTTCCTTATGTTTTTCCATTGCATTTTAATTGCTTAGAAAGGGTTAGACATTTCGGTATCACAGTATCAAACAAATGCACAATTTGTAGCTACTCATAGTATGGAAACTTACTAAATTGTCTAAGATAACTTTTCATTCCTTGTGGAATTCGGCCATTAATGCTTTGATGACCTTCATGAAGCATATAAGTTAAACAAATTAACAACGAAAATCATTGTCAATTACAACATGAGTAAACAAAATACAATATAAAAATATAAATTCCAAACATATCATATATGATAGATAAACAATTTGATCTGATGTATAACCTTGACGATTAATTCTATTATATTCCAACTTCCATAGGCGAGGTGTCATTCTTCGTGGTTTTGATGTAGACTCTTCTTTCCCATTGAAAAAATGTTTTTCAATAGTTTGATACAAATGATTTCTGTGGAGGAAGTGCCTATACTCATCAAACACCTGCTTTACTAAACTTTTTGAACGACGAGATTTCATCTTTGGACCACAAATTGGACATGCAAACTTTCCCTTTGTTTGAATACCTGCAAGATCATATATAATTGAATTAAATATGTCAATTTTTTATAATTATATATAATGAATAGATTATTTTAAAAACATGCATGATATCTACTTCATAAAATTAAATATCGTTAAAGTGCAATCGAATGTTATAACATACCACAAAAATGTGTTAGCCTTGGGGCATCATGAATTGTCCATACAAGCATTGCATGGAATTGAACTTGTCTTTGTCCTATTGGTGTAGAGACGTCATACATAGTGATGCCATTCCATAACTTTAGTAACTCATCATTAAGAGGCTCGATATATACATTCATATCTTTAACTTGGTACTTACCTAGTTGAATGAACATAAACATTACATAATTATTATAACCATTTTATTGCAATATATATAAATTAATGTACATGACTATTAAATGAGAAAAATATAAGTCATTATGCAACAAATAAAGAAAATTGATGTAAACAAATACTTGGAACAATCATTGCCAATATTATGTGCTCCCTCTTTATTGACATCCATGGAGGAATGTTATTGTTGATAACAAAAACATGCCACACTAAGTAAATAGATCTCAACTCTCCAAATGGATAGACACCGTCTGTTGCCAATGAAAGCTTGAGATTACGAGGTTCTTCTTTAAAGTGTGGCCATTTTTCCTCCATGTCCCTAAATGTGGAACCATATGTAGGAATTTGAAGAATGTCATCTCCACTTCTATTTTGTGCATGGTAATCCATAAATTGCACTAAGCTTTTGCACCTAAATAATCGTTGCATACGTGGAATAATGGGAATATAATGAAGAACCTTGCGAGGCAAATTTTTTGTTAGTTGATATATTTGATATCTACTGATATGACATTCTAGGCATTTTGTTGCAAATTCATATTGATTATGATATATAATATGATCATTGGGACATGCATCTATTTCTTGATACTCCATTCCAATATCTTTCATAATGGCAGATAAATCTTGGTATGAGCGAGGTAAAATATTAGATGGTGGTAACAAAAATTCACCTATCAATCTACAACAAAAAATAATTTGTTAATATAAAAAATATTAATGGTACATATTTCATCCTTTATTTACTAGTAATGAACTGACAACAATTAAAATAGATAACTCTCAAAGTATTGTTAAAAGCTAGCATCATATATGTAACTGGTAGTTACAAATGTGCTCAATTTATTTGATCCAAGGGAAAAATGGAAAAATGAATGAATTTTTATGCATATGTAATTGGTAATTCCACATGTGTTATATCAATACATGGGTAATTGGTAGTTAAATATGCTAATTTTTAATTAAAGTGTAAATTAAATTATGCACATGAAAATGATCCATTATTACATGTGTAATTGTCAGCTACGTATGTGGGTGCTAGGAGTTTTTTATATGTTGCTATTATTAAATCACCTGATGATATCATCAAAAATCACTAAGGTGATGTAAGAAAAATGTGTTACAGTGATTTCACACAGAATTTGCAAGAAATTTGTTCTATTCTTTTATGCAAATTGATTTCTTCTAGCAGAGAGTGGTTTCGTACAAATGAGGTGGCCTTTTGTTAGTAAAGTTTATGCAGTATAAGGTACGCATTACTTTGGGCTATCAGTTTCACATGAATTAAATTTGGAAAGGATATAAGTTTTCTTTGAGGTTGTCAAATTTACATTTATGATCAGTCCTTTCAAAGGTTGCACAAGCATGCAGACAGTATACAGGTGTTAGCAATCCATCATTTCTTAAACATGCTAATCCTTTTTAAATATGGTTTGCATATTTATGAGTTGTTCTCATATACAATGAAGGTGTGTGAAATATATTTAGCATGATGTGCTGAATGTCATCATTCTGCTTGAAAAGTATATCTTTGTACTTTCACAGTTCAGAATCATCATGTTAGTACAAGTATTCGTTAAAGTTGTCTATTTATTTGGCCAAAGCAGTTTTTGTTGGAAAATAGTAGATAGGCTATTGTTTGATAAGCTTCTCTGCAAAATATTACAAGTTTAAATATTATGGATTATCGGCCGAAGAATTACAGAGTTTGGTTTCCAATGCAAAGATGGGAAAGCCCATTTTTTGGAAGGTTAGAAGAACCTCAGTTGCAAATTATTTTTAAACTCAGGTGCCCTTGTGATTACAGATGTCTCAAAAGTGTAGTTGGGAAAGAATTTCTTCATCCTAAAACAAGGAGATTGATTTATCCTTCAAAAATTCTATCAATTTTTATATCTAACTTGTTGGATATGTTGTAGTGTTTAGATTTTGTCAAGGTAATTGCAGAAAAAATGGTTCATGAAGTGTTTCTGCAGAATGAAGCTCTTGAAGAATGTGCACAAAAATATGTTTTTGGTATAGGGGAGGGTTATGTTGGTGGAATTTTTCCACCACATTTCTTGCCTCATAATAGAGCTTTTTTTAATGTTTATGATGCTTTCAAGAAGTCTTTGGAGCTGATTGATCCTATACATCTTAACAGGGCTTTGGCAAGATACAATATAGATGTGGGAACATAAATGTAAGAGTGTTTTAGAGAAAAGTATCATTATGTTTCTTTTCTGCTTTATCATAATTGTATTCATGCAACATCTTCAGGTTTACAACATCAACCAACAATGCAAGGGGTGAATTTAGGGATGCAGAATATGTATCAGAATCGACCACTACCTGAAGTTCTAGATATGAATGTTGCTATAAATTCTGAAGAAGACCAAGGTGAGCAAGGGGAGAATTCGATTGAACAAATGTAGATTGAAGAATAAGCGATTTAGTTGGTATATGGTAAAATTTTGTTTCACTTTTAGGCTAGTTTTTTGAAAGCTATTATGAAGTTAGGCAGCCTATGAAAGATCTTGGATATCTTTATACAAATGAGGCTATAAATGTGATGTAATAGGGAGATGGAAGTTTGGAAACTATGTAAATATGGTAGTATAAAATTGTAAATGCTAATATATCATGTGGATATATAATAGCATATAGTATCATGTACAAGAACTTATGTAAATATTTGAGTTTTATACTCAAATCATGTAAATTTTTTCTTTTAAAGGCTATAACCGAAGGTTTTCTTATAGATTCTTTCCTCTTGGTATGCCCTTTGAATCTATATTATATACATTATAATTAAAATTAATATATTACAGTGGCTAGTCTGTTTTCACCTAAAAATAATAATTAAAATAGATGAAAACTATGACATATATGACATACCTTAACATTCATGAGATTGCTATGTTGGATAAACCATTCATAACCTTCAAGTTCACCAACAACAATATAGTAGAGAGAAGAGTTGTTTTGGAGCCTTCATAAAGGGGCTTGTGTGCCTTCTCAAGTACAGGTAAATCATGAACAACATCAAAGTCATCTCAATCATCATGATCAACTGCGCCACTAAATGTGTCATGGATCAATGTATTTGTACCATCATCTTCAATTGTGTTTTATGGCGCATGATCATCTTCTTCCATAGGATCATTAACTTAATCTTCAATATTCACGGCTCCATGTTTCTCTGCTTGCAAAACCACATTCTCTGGGGCGTGATAATCCATATCTTGTGCCCTAGGGCACCCCACCTTTATAATAATGATCGACACAAATAAACCATGATCATGATCAAGTGATTTTTTAAATATATAAAAAATGTTAAAATGATATAAACATTTACAAATTCAATCAATATAAAGACAATGAAAAACTTACCAATGGACGATAATCATGCCCCCCTTCAACATGACC
>VDFB02080022.1:0-69887 GCA_007258455.2 Sequoia sempervirens | reverse complement strand
TTGGAAAAAGAAAGAGGATGGACGCTGATAACGAGACGATGACATGGGAGAACCTGAATGGCAACGAGTGCAAGCAGTGGTGGCGAAGCACTCCTGATGACCACTCCTTGAAGGTTGCCCTTCGACACGCTCGGGTAGACAAAGCTGTGATACTGGCATATCGGCAGCTTCGCACACGTACGGAGGAAGTGAGGCGCCTGCGAGCGGAGCATTCTTCTACTACTCCGATGTCATTGTACATCCAGGGACGCACTCCCTTCCCCCTACTTCTCAGTGATCTTGTCTTGCTATATGTATGTCGTCTGGAAGACGACTTCTTTTTTTGGGGGGATGATGTTAGTCGTATATTTTACTTGGTTGTCGGCCGTAGTCGGCCAATTGTTAATAACACTATAGATTAGTAAAGAATAATAATGTCATGTACTTTCGGGAAAGCATGTTCAGATTAATGTTAATGTTAATGTTGTTATGAAGCGTCATGTCAGTTGGTTATCTAACCACCGCCGAGCGTTATATGTAGTCGGATTGGGATAGTCGGGAGATAGTTTTTGGTGCCGATGTTTATTGTCAATCACTGCTGATACTCTTTTGTACATGATATTTCGAATGAATAAAAGTTTAAAAGTGTTCAAATATGAAATATCTTAGGTTTCTTTATTTTATCCTATATTTGTGCATTACAGTTTGCTGATGGCTCGTAAAAGTGAGGAATTTACATTAGTAAACCAAACAAACCCACGATTACGCGGCACCATTTTGACAAAAGTTGAACTCTCAATCAAATGCCCTACTTCGACCTCTGATATCTAGAGCTAGGATAATCCGATTCAGGCACTATCTATTTTAATGGATAGCCAAAAGGGCCCACAAGAGAAGTCTTTAAAGGTGACGAAGCAAGAAAACTGCTTCTAAGACCTCAAAAATGCCAGTGCGTATTTTATTTAAAATATCCGCTCCATACTTAGCCATTTTCCGGATGTCTTCACTTTTCAGCATTTGGCCAAAAGGACCTGCGTCTGACATTTGCCAAATCAAGAGCCCCCGTGACTGACTCGTTGAATAAGGTAGAAGAGAGGAAAATGAGTACAGCAAGTCCCTCGTGAAGACTTCGAACGCGAACGACCTCATCTGCTGGGCCTAAAGGCTAAGCGCCTTTGGACTGTAGAAATACAATGCAAATTTTATGTTGGTCCGCCCGTGAAATTACGTGCTTGGTAGAATCTCTGCCACGATCACCTGGAATGTCGGAACGACAGGCAGGACGGTGCATCGCGAAGCTGGACTAGATTAGTACTGATGTCAGGAAGACTTCGTTTGCAAATTTTGCCATCTTAAGGGTCATTTTAACCAGCGCCCCTGAGCTATAGTTGCACTGGAAACGCAACGAAGAAGCTCTGAGATGTGAAAACTCCATTATAAGCTCATCTTTAGATGTCGGTTGCCGGAGCTCTAGGACTCGGGTGACTGCGTTTGATATCTCGTTAGACGAGCAGACTAGTCGTGAACAGATTGACTGTATTAGCCACCAGAAATACCAGAATCTACCCCCTCTTTAAGATGGGCGCCCTCAAGCTATAGTTGCGCTTTTTCCTGAAAAGAACAATTTTCTCATCTCTGGAACTTTGGGAATTTCAACTTCTGACGCTGTTTGCCGGAGTTACGGGTCTCAGAAAGCTTCGCTGGATAGCTCATCGGATAGCCAGACCAATTCTGTAGAGATTGACTGTATGCATGAGCATTTTCAACAAGATCTTGACCTTCAAAAAGAAGGGCGCCCTTGGGCTACAGGTGCGCTTTTTGCCTTTCCTCTGAGAAATCTTCATAAATTGACCATTAAAAACTCCATCTCGCTCACTAAAATGACCGTGTGCAACGTGAAATGTTGTCGTGAGACGGTCCTCCATCGTAAAATGCTCCATTCTGAGTCTCTGCTTCAGGTTCTGATCAATAAAAATGACTTTAACTGACAAAATATTCACAAAAACTCCATACTTGATATTGCCCAAAACTGTATTTTACATCATTTTAGCAAGGTTTAGACTATTTTATGCAAAATGCCTTGATGAAGCAAAAAATTTGGTTTGGGTACAACAATATAGAAATGGCAGTGATCAAAATTTCAGACCAGCGATGCCTTAGATCACCAAAATGCTCATAGCTCATCCAAAAATCCTCCGATCAACCTCAAATTGAAAGCATCAAAAGCCTAGAGGCTTGGTGTCCCAACACAAGCCAAATAACCACCCCAACCAGCAACGAAAAGACCGGCATGCAACCCGAGGCAGATGCAGCAAGAAGTACGACCTAGGGAAGGGCATACTCTAATAAGCCAACTCACCACAAAAAAATCTGAAACTTGGAGCAAAGGGGTGCCCAAGCTAGAGGAATCAACAGAAACAATACGTAGAATGATAGCTAGACTCCTTTGGATGATATGACCAAAAACGTGCTTCAGCCAAGCATGGACCAGCAACAAGAAACTGAAGAGAAACACACCAAAAAGAGCAGCAAACTAAGAGTTATCAACCACCACACCAAAATCAAAATACATCAAATGGAGCCATCTTTGTGAAGCTTTATCTGCAACCTCTGAACAAAAAAGCAATCTCAGTTCAGCTAGGTACTATATCTCAAGTACGAAACTGAAGAAGGCTAGGAGGTATGCATTCCTTGAAGCAAGGGTTCTGAAATAATTTCAACAACACTTCATTATATTGAGCAATGGATGCCAAATGAAGAGGCAAGGCCTTATATATATAGCATTCTCAAACCCAGAAGTTCAAATTGCTTTTCCCTCCAAAAGGGACACTAGGAAGAGGAGATTAAAATATTCATTTTAATTTGTATTTGACTTGACTTGACTTGGGCATCCAATATGACTTAAGCAATATAACTTTATAAAATTAAATATATGTCAAAAATGGGAAAATTAAATATATGTCAAAAATGGGACAACCACATGAGAAACCCAAGTTAAAAACAACTTGAAGTCATGAGTCTAGGCGTTGGGGTCCAAAAAGGTATAATATAAAATCACTTAAGTCAACAACCTGCCAAAACAAGCTCCAAGAACGTTGGAGACACTTCTACATACACAGTCCTGCTAGAAATAGACATTGAATGTTGAACTATTGAACTGATGCTAAAATTGCCCTGCCAAAAATAACACTTACTAAAAATAGCATACTACTAAAAATAGTATGCGACTCTAAACTCCGTTAGAGCACAAACCAGGTAGCCATTGTAACTTACTAAAAATAGTAAGTCCAAAAATGTCCTTTGATGAAAATGCATGTGATACCATTCTGAAGCCCTTTGAAAACCCAAAATGAACCCATAAATCCCTCTGCCAAACTCCTGCATGCAACCCCTGAAAACTTAGAAGGAAACCTCCTAGAAAATAAGAAACCCTAATTTTGCCTCCAACTAGGCCACGGGCCTTCAGAAATAGGCTAACACGGTCATTGGAAAGCGTAGGGCTAAAAATGGGTACTTTACAATACACCAAAGGAACTAGCAACTTGTGAAAGGAGGTGAATGGCAAGCATCTTCAACTCTAGTGGATCATTGTTTGGCTATGTCTACCATTCAATAGGGTTAGTTTGAGCTAATGTGGCTCTATCTATCTCTGCCTTATGTTTATTGAATGTTGGAATGCGAAGATTAGTAAAGGCAAGTTATTGTGTGCAAAGTAAAGTTGAATCCTCACTTGGATACTGTTGATGTGTTTTTCGTGATGACACGCACCAGCGAATAAATGCGCCATGACTACCCTATTCTCTCTTGATCAGTATCCATTGCGCTAAAAGATTGCGAGAGGTTTATGCGTTCAACTCAAGGTTCCTTGATGTGAATAGGCTCAGTTGGCTCGATGTGATTTGCTGGTATTTCAAAGGGGACTTACGGAATTGTTCAATAGCGGAGGAAGGAATTCAAATGCTCGGAAGGTTTGTCTATGAAGCGCGGGTTTCCTATTATAATCAGAAAGTACTGAATTGAAATGGTGTAAGGTTTAGAGAGCTCTAATCTACTCTAAGGCGTGGACTGAATTTCCCGTGTAGTCGGATTGTAATGCTTGATGCAAGCGATTACGAACTCAAGACTCTAAACTGATATAGGGATAGACGCTGCTGCGAGGAATCCAGATTGTCCCAGGTTTCTGATTAAATGTTGCCTGCGCTCTCCAAAGCGTGTAGATCAAACACCTGCTTAATGTGATGCAAATCTGTCTCAGCTGTTTTGATGTAATCATGATAGAGAGCTGATCCAGTCTTGAAAACATTGGGAGTGTACTCCATTTCGGAAACTTTGAAGAATGACTGTAAACTCGCCCAGGTTCAGACAAGTTTTGAGCAACTTATTATTTTTAGAATGCTGATTTTTCTTGTTCCAACGGACAAATTTTTTAAAAAATTTCTGAGATATGGGTTTTGCTTAGAATTTCGTTGCAAGACAACCCAGATCGTCTGTTTTTGAAAATTTTGAATTTATACTGAAAAATCAGCAAACCCTAATTTCTTCAATTTTTCACAAAAAAAGATGGCACCTAGGTTTTGTTCAGAATATGATTAGAAATGGACCCAGTTGATTAGATTCACAAAACCCTGGTGACTGATCGAAAAAACAGCCAACCCTAGGATTTGAAATTTTCTTAAAAAAAATTGTGATATGGGTTTTCTTCATAAGACTAATTTGAGAGGACCCAGATGATTGAAAACTGAATGCACTGAGGATTTCACTGACATGCAAATAAAAAACAGCCGCTGCAACTTGATGAAGTTCTTGAAAATTTCTTTAGAAGAATGAGGTGAAAAGTCCCAGATGCTGAAAATTTGAAAACCTTGGCCTTCTCCTTGAAAAATTTGATCGTCTGGATGAGAAAACATGAAAAAGCAAGGGTTTATGTTGCTGATCTTAAAAATTTGATGAATAACCAACAAACTAAGCTCTTTAGTCGTGAAAAATTTCTTCAAACTTGCTTCTCCAGTTTTCTCCTTTGAATGCTACCTGCAAAAATAATGAAAATTACATTGAAGAGAGGTGTTAAATAGACTTAGCGTTTGAATTAGGTTTGCTTTTTTTTCTTTTATTTTCAAAACCCTAAAAATCTCTGATCATTGGACTTGGCCGCCCATGCTTCATCCTCTCGCAATTTTGAAACTTTGAAAATCTTGGAAATTCTACTAAGGCATGAGAAGACGTGCGCCCTTCTTGGCTAGGGGCGACCAGTTCAAGCAGTGATAGTCATTCTTTTGATATTTTCGACTTTTTACCATTTTGACCCCCTACTTCGCCTTCAATTTCTGGCTTGCAGACTAATCTGATGAGTGAGCTGAATGATTCATCGTGGAGCCTGACCCGTTCTGAGAAGATTGTTTTGGAGGCGTCTCTGACTAAAAACTTCATTTCGACCTTCGAATTCATGGGAGCCTATTTCCTCTAGGGGCGCCCATTTTGTGCAGTGTTAGCCATTTTTATGATCTTCAATTTCTTCATTAACTCTTCTTACACAGATGATCTTTTCTAATCTTGTGATCTGGGCATCGGATTGACTGATGGTTATGCTCATTGCGAAGTTGAGGAGATATTGAGAGGGGTCTCCTAGGAGAAACTTCATCAAACAGTGAGTTTTGAGCCTTCAAAAGCTTGGGCGCCCCTAGCAAGCTGGGGCGCCCAAACTCACCAGAGTTTGTTTATTTTTCACTTCCTCATGTTTGCTTCTAAATTTTAATTCTTAGGTCTCATCAAACCCTCTGTTCAAGTTCTCGTATCTGGCGACTGCAAACTCCTATTGACGTGTTGAATATCTCGTTGGAGAGCCGAATCAACTGTGAAGAAATCACGTTAGAGCTATATCTGCAAATTCATCTGTTTAGGCCCTTGAAAACTTGGCACCTCTTCTCTCCTGGGGCGCCCAAAACCTCCAGACTTAGCCATTTTTATTTGATTTTCTTCTTCAAGTTTGAACCTCCATTCTGTATGTTCCACTTTGATCTGAATCTGCTGGAGATT
This sequence comes from Sequoia sempervirens, assembly GCA_007258455.2. Lineage (NCBI taxonomy): Eukaryota > Viridiplantae > Streptophyta > Pinopsida > Cupressales > Cupressaceae > Sequoia > Sequoia sempervirens. Next base: position 63,875 of record VDFB02080022.1, on the reverse strand, counting down.
GGACAGTCGGATGATCTGACGAAGACAGGCGTGGCGAAGCTGGTTGAATACTGAAGAGATTGAGTATATTCTCAAATCCTAACTGCTGAGTTAGGTGCTCCAAAAAGTTGGGCGACCTTCTTCACTAGGGGCGCCCAAAGTTCCCAGACTTAGTCAAATTTTGATAATTTTCATTCTTTTCCATTCTGACTTCAGTTTGGATCCCCCCTGTTCGGCCTCGAATCCTGGGTGACTGGATGATGTGTTGACTGTACTGTCGGACTCGCTGCGGAGCTGGGGAAGAACTGAGCAACTTTGGTTGGAGGCGTAAACCCTAATTTCATCATTTAATGCCCTAAAAAGATGGGCGCCTATACTCTCCTGGGGCGCCCAAGTCAACCAGTGTTAGAAAATTTTCATAATTTTGACCTTCTTCCCCGTTCTTCGTGCTTGCTCACTAACTCGGCTTCTGTTGAATACCTTGAGTGTTGAATCTGACACTTGGCAGTTGAATGACCTCCATTAATGACCTGAAAGCTCTTGATATGCTTCTGAAAAAGCAGAATAGACCCAGTAGGGAAAAACTGATTATTTTGAAATTCTGACTGCACCAGCCTGATACGGAATTATTTTGAGCCAATCAAAATCAGTTTGAACCTTATCGGACCAACTTTGTATTTTCAAAAAGTTTTGCCAGTATCCGTTTCCAAAGAAACCCAAAAAAACCCAGAAAAAGTTACTATTTTTAGAAAATTTCTAAAAATAGCAGTTTTCCTAAAAAGTAGGGATGAAAAACTGAGAATTGAGTTTTGTAGATTAACCTTCCCTGAGCAGACCCAGATCGTCAGATTTTTAAAATTCTGCGTTTTAAGCCCTCATGCAAGAAATGCACACCCAAATTTTGACCTTTTTGACTAATTTAACAAGACTTTGTCATTTCTTCAAAATGTCTAAGTGTAACAAAAAATTTTAATTTTGGGGTACAATAGTCTCAATCTCGAGACCTTGGCTTTGATACCACTAAGGCCCAACCACTACACCAAAAGACCGGCCGGGTGGTGAGGGCGGCTACCCTGGGTGTTAAGGGTGAGTGGGGTTTGCGTCCCACCATCGGAGGATTTGGGTGGGGCCTGCCAGACACGTGGCCATTGGGGGTATCGTCCCAACGCTTGGCTGTTGGGGTTTGTGTCCCAACGAGGGACATTATAGACTTACAAATAGAACACAACTACAGTTAACTCCTTAAAGGTTTTCTTTTTGTTCTTGTTTAGGGCTATCACAAATTGGAGAAAAAAAATTCGGATTTGAAATGTCCCTTTTCATAATTTTCAAGATGGTGGAAGGGCACTCGAATGGGTTATGTGGTTGCTCTTTTATTTCATGTTTATTACTATTGCCCATGTTATCTTGTGAAAAAAGAGTGTAAGCACAATTCAAATAAAAAGATGAACTTAATAGTGTGGTCTTCATTCCCATTTGGTGGTTATCCTTGCTAGTATACTTGATGAACTATTTGGCCTCTATTTTAGATAATATTAAGTTGGGGCATTCCAAATGCCTAGAGCCCTAATAGATTTGACCAGATATAAATTGTCAATCATGAGGTTGACTACTGACTATTCAAAGATTTGTGGTTGATGTGTTGGTTATTCATTGGCACAACATTTTATATGACAACAAGAGAAATTGGTGTCATACTACATGTGATCCCTATTTGCCTTTCGTTCTTGCCAGATAATCCTTCATATCTCATTTCGAGTCCCTAGTCCATACACCTAGCTTTTAAGTTTTAAGATATTATCTACCTTGTTTGTGTTCATTACAAAACATAAGTAGCATCTTGTTAGCATTTTAGTGCTTTTTTACAAGACAACACATAAATAAATGATTCCAAGAACTAAATAATTAAATTGTATACAAAACAACCACCTAAATAAACAGATGTTCTTACTACAAATCATGATAAAATCCACTCTCAATTTAATTAGTAAAATTACAAACAGAGGTTGAAGAGATAAATTCAGCTGAAATAAGTTTTCGATAGTGGCATCAAATCCAAATACTTGGCTGATTGATCAAACTTGTGGCGTCAATTCCAGATACTTAGCCAACTGATCAACCTTGGGAGGGTGGATATAGTTCATAGTCCAATGCACCCCTTACCGATTGTGATATACAATAGTCGCGATAATTTACCTTTAATGCCCAATGAAATCTTATGTATTGCCATTAAGCTGCATTTGCTGACATTTATGTGTGTCGTGGAGTAGAGATGTTTGCCATTTCAATATGTCAAGTGCTTCAAAAGTGACCTCTACTCAAAACATTTCTTGTCACCAATTTTCACGTGTCTTGACACTTGACCTCTTTCTTGTTGCATGAAATATGTCTTTTCCACGAAATATACGGCTTTGCTGGAGTATTGGGATTTAGTTGTGAGATTTTGTGTCTCCTCCATTGCATGAATTGGTGGGTACTACAAATTAGAAATCCCTTCCAATCACATTTTCCATTTTTCGTGCCATTGTTAACTATTTGATCGAGCGACTAATGAGTTTATGCCAACTTGAAGTCTTAGATTGCACCATAGACCTGTTTTTTCCATCATAAAATGTTTGATTGTGTCATTTAGGGTTCTAGTTCGCCTTTGAACTCAACAAACTCAGCCCTAGGCACTTTTCAGCTGCTCTTTGAATTTTACTCTTGATCTTTAAATGCTATTCTTTCTAAAACCCTGTTTCACTGCAGTAGCAGCTTGGCCTTGTTAAGGAAAAAATTATTTTTCTCTTGAAAATATCGCAGGGGTGTAACATGTCTCAATTTGGAACTTCTAATTTTAACCAATAATCACTGTTTTGTAACCATCTTAGTTGTTGGCCTCCTGAAAATAGTGGGATGCTTGTGACTAGATTTTTTTTCTTTATCTTTTATGGAGAAAGGTTCTATTTGTTTTTCCCAGTGTTGAAAATTTTTAATGACAGTGAAAATAATTAATGTATTGTACAAAAACAGGCAAAACCTATATCTATGAAAGATTGTGGTAGAAAAAGTGAAAGAAAATGTTGTATTGAAGAGTACATATGTTCTCTTAAGAAATTAACTTCTTACAATAATTACAAAAATAAATGTGACAAATAGTATAGATAACATACCATATCAAACAAAAAATTTGGAACAGAGAGAACATACCAACTATATATATCAAATTACTAGATTAAGTCTTGTTATCTCAAACAGAGCCTTTAATTTAAACTAATCATAATATGTATGTATGATCCCTTGCAATTGGACATAATAACATGTGGAATCACCTATAATACCCATTTGGTTTACAATTATACAGAATAACATAGTGAACTTCAACTGAAAAAGGATTCAATTCCACAAGGGATCCATGTGACACCTCAGATGCACTAGAGAAACAACTATCACTAACAAGTGAATAGAAGATGCAGTTCTTAGTTGAACGTCTCTTATATTGTGCACTCTAATTGTTTTTCTGTTCATCTTATCTTAGTCCGGGCGTTATCTCACACATAGGCACTTCCCTGTGCTTCCATCCCAACACTTTTAAGACATCGATCCCTCTTGTATGATGTTCTTCAGATATATCTTGGGATCCAAATCACATTTACCACACACAACTCCTCATCTTCTGAGTAATACAGTACTTTGATGTTATTGTCATTAATCTCCTATTATTGGTTTATTTTGAATGGTCTCATCTAACTTTGCATTCTTCGGCTAGTAACAACCAATGCTAAAACTTGACTGCACCAATATGTAAATGGAATTTGTTGTCCAGTTTGGGAGTACTAATGCCAATATAGGTGTGTTATTATTTGAGGACATCACATCTAATATCTCATAGAATATCAGTTCCCTTTTGTCTATTTTATCTGCAGAGCATTTAGGGTTACATTTGAATTGCATATTGATTTTGTTTAAGAAAGTATAAGTTGAAATCATTTCAAGTTACTTTACTCTCTGATATCTGGTAAGAAATTCTGGGTCATCCTCAGCATATTAGGACAAATGTATCTTGTCTAAAAATATATTCATTGCTTGGGTTTGGAAATTTCTCGCATGATGCAGCAATCTAAGGGTAACTTTATTAAGCACATTGTTTTTGCTATTGAGTTCCGTGTTGATCCTCTTAGGTTTGCAAGGTGCTTCGGTGGAAATGTTCTTCAGATTTCTTAAGACCTTATTACCCTAGCATCACAACAATCCGTATTCCATTTTCCTTTTAGAAGCATTAGCTTTTCAGATATTTTTTCTCTTCTTTATGATTATTAAGTGCTTTGCACATGATGAAAATACATGCTACTTTCCAGTTGTCAGTACTAACATGAAGTAACTTGTTTCAGTTTTGGACATGGATTCACCATGTGGCCATTTGGGGAGAAATTTTAATATGGTTCATATTTTTGCTATCCTCGGGACAGCTACCAATCAAGCTTTCAGGCCAATTGCAGAGGCTATTCATTTCTATCATGGCACCAACTCCTAGTTTCTATATAATTTCTCTTATGGGAACTATGCTGGCACTTCTACCTAGTTTTGCATTTATGTATTTTTTCAGGTCTGTGGGAAGTACGAAATACAGTGTTTGTGCATGAAGTGTCGCTCCATTTTTCAGATAGACATTATATTATGTTCAACTAATCATGGTTCTTTTATACCTTCTGCAGAAATTTCTATCCTGAGGATTATCAAATTGTCCAAGAGATTGAAAGAAAAGATGGAAGTTGTAGCTTTCACAAAAGTGTTTCAATGTCTGGTAGGAAAAATACTTTTGATCAAGGATTGGAACTTACACAACCAAATATTCCGAGTACAGCTCCAAATGATGCGAAATATAGTATCTCAAGCAGTAAGTATATAATATCTTACATAATCTGGTCTAGCTGGCTTTATGAAATTACTCTCTATATTGATTAGTGTTTTTCCAAGTTTCAGGGACAGGGGGACACATTTTGAATTTGGTGAAAATTTTCCAAACTTTGGGGATGGTGGCTGTACAACTATTAAAATACTATATAAAAATTATTATTTGAATAATTAAATACAAAAAATAAAAAACAATATAACCTAAAAGAAGCTGAAATTACTAAGAATAATCTGATCCTTGATCCAGCATCGAATGGCATGATCATAATGATTATGATCAGTACAAATACAAAGTGTTGAATTTACAAAGACAAACCATTCATCTAATGATTTAATTGATAATATGTCCATAGAAGCAGAAATCTTCAAAAATTTGCAATTTATCATTTCTCACCCCCCATGATGAGTTTTCCCTTAAAAAAAAGTGAGTTTGTGCATAAAATTGGTCAAATGTTAAGCCTATATTTTTTAAACCAAAAAATCATGTCAAATAGAAGCAGAAATGTTTTAAAAAATTGTAATTTCTCGTTTCTCACTCCCACAATGAAGTTTCCCCAAAAATATTTCAAGTTTTTGTATAAGACCAATCAAATGCTAACCCTATATTTTTTGGACCAAAAATCATGTATATTTTGGTCAAATTTCTGATTTTGTTGCAATTTTTTTCTGATGCTTCCCCTAATCCTAATCCTAACATGATTTTTTCCTTAACATTTTTTTCTTGATGTTTTCCCAAACCCTAAATCCAATAAAATGAAGTAGGATGTAGACTTGGTCTTAAGTGGCTTAAGGAGTTCCTTTAAAAGGATCAAAAGAGGACCAATGTTGTGTGGAGGTTAGATATGAACAAAGGAACCTCCCTAGCATCCTCCACGACCTATTTGATCCAATCAAAATTTTCAATCCTTGATTACATTGCTCATTGTAAGAGACCAGGTGTCTCTTGTTGGGTGAAAATTTTGTATATCTTGAGGATATGCAAAATTTGTGGTTTCAGCCACAGCACATGAGATTTAACTCTCCTAATTAAGGGAAGGCTCCCCCTTTTAACTATATAAAACTGATATGGGTAGGATAGCAATCATTCCTCTTATTTCAGGAAAGATTACGTTCTTCTCTCTTCACAGAAAAGAAACAGTATATGTGGATGAAACTTATTACAGCAGCAATGCAGTGAAATTAAGAAAGAGGAAATAAAGTTTCCTGAAAGCACAAAGACTTCCGTTACTTCCTCCGGGACGGGAAAACAACCAATAAGCACAAAGTCTTGAGGAATGAGATCCTATCTACCCTTTTTCAGAATAATTACTTGATGAAAAAGTACAACACAAAATAGCTTAAAGACTATAACTATGATGTATTTCTTGATTACTCTAAATGAGAAATACCATGAGCACAAAGACTTATAATTCTTCTCGATTTCTAATATTAACTATGAATTCAATCTTCACATTTGCAGCACAAAGACTGCAGATATTTGAATCGAATCTCTTTTCAGCAATATTCAACAATTCTCAAGTAGTCACAAAATGATGATCCAAAATGACATAAAAACATATAGGATGCAAAATGAAAATTCAGCTCAAAGTCTGAAATTCCAGCTTCTTGATATTACTTGAAAATTCACAATTATCAACTATAAAGCTCAAAGACTTTATGAGTATAAAATTCTGCAGAGTTTTCTTGCTTGCTAAAAAGATATCTATTACAATAGACCCCTCAAGTATTTATAGGAGGAAGGTCTGGAGAAAAAGGTGGGAGGATCTCAACAAACTTGAGAAAATCTCTCAACCGATAACTAACTGCAATTGACTTATTCAAAATTACAATCCAAATTGTGATTTGTTTTGTAAGATTTTACATGTAATTACATTTTTCAAAACTGCAAGGAAAGAACACTTGCAATTGCAAAATTTGTTTTTACATATATTTTGTCGAAAGTAAAAATACATAAAACAACTTAAAATTTCAAATTGCTTCATTCCTATCTTTGAAAGATAAGAATTTGTTGATGATAGTTTGCTATTCATTCGGATTTGGACCCAAAGTGTTCTTGGCTACTGCAACTGTCTTCAAGATTACATCAAAGTATCTGATTGTTGCCAATCTATGCTCTTCATAAGTAATTTGCATTTTCTCAAGGATTATCTGATGATTAACAAGCTTATGAATTGAATCCATAGAAAACTGCTCTGATTCCATTTGTTGACGAAGATTGGCTACCATTTCTGTAGTAACTAAATCAGCTGCAAGTAATTCATCTTCTTGATTCAAAACTGTACAAGAGATCTTTTCAAAACTTGAAAGAATATCTTGCTGAACTTCACATCATTCATTTCTAAAGTGGCCAGTATCTTTGATAAGATCTTAGAATGAACTAATGACATTTGTCATAAGTTCTTCAAATTCTGTGTACTTCTCTACTGTTTGGCAAAAGTCGAGGTTGCACATGGGTGTAACTTGACTTGATCTATCTCATGCCAGATTTTTAAATCCTTCTCAAGCGATTCCAAACTCTGCTTGAAGGCTTCTAAAGTCTGATTCAGCTTTATCTTGGCTATTCTGACATTTTTGAGAACTTGCAAGGTCTTCTCAATCATTGGAATACTTTGATTAATTAGCTAAGTTATCCATGAATCTACTGCCTTGGCCTTTTGTGCAATTCTTTCTAATTGCCTAACTGATTCATTAGGAGGAGCTGTAGATTGAGAACCAACTGCTTCTGATGATCCTGTAATCCTTTGAATCACTGAAACCAGCTGAGCATTGTCTTCTTTGAGCTTTTCCTTTTTGGCTAGAAGTTCATTATAGCTTTGTGTCAAAATCGTCACTGAACTCTGAGCATCTTGCATCATATTAGCATGAGTCTGCTTGCCCAATTCCACTCTAGTAAACCTGTAATCAGATACCTGCATCTCTTCATGAGGTTTATCAACAAGAGGCTCTGCAATCTCAGCATATTTCATTCTATTGCTGTCAACAAACACTTGTGAGACCGTTTTTGCTTTCTTTGCAACCATTGATTTTGATTTCTTCAATTTTTGGAAATCAAAAATATCAAGAGACACTGCTTGTTTCTTTCTTTTTGGAGCAATTGAATTCAACCATGGAGGAAGATCCAAGGTTGTCACATCTGAAATAGCAACTGCAGTCTCACTTTGTGTTACAACAGAAATTCTAGGAGGTGCCTCGGTTTGTACAGCAACTATGTTTTGCTCAGAAGACAAATTACAACTAGGATTGGCCATGAAACAATCAAAGCTTGTTACAGATGTATCAATCTCTGGAAGAGTTATTTCTGACATGACTGGAAAGATTGGATTTACATCAAAGATACTCTCCAAGTTATTGGGCAAGCTTCTTACGGGAGTATTCACTATTGATGAAGATTGATGACTAGTCTCTTGAGGTGGTATAGAAGGAACAAATACCGTGGAGAAGGAATCAACATCACTGTCGATAGGGGACATAGGAGATATGGCTGATTCTGGTATTGGAGCTTCAATGTAAGGAGTTATCTCACTTAGAAAGGTAGAGGTCTCAAGAACCTCGTCTTCTTCTTGCTGATCCAAAACCTGAATCTGCATTTGATTGACTTCTTTTCCCTTTAATATTTCCCTTTCCAATGGTTGTTCTGCAGCTCGGCTTACCTTTAACTTAATTCTGGTACCTGAAGAGGAAGCTCCTTCTTTTGATTGTTCTCTAATTTCTGACTTCAAACCTTTAGGACCAGCTGGATCATCTTCAGCCCTAACTTTGATTTTAACAGTCTTAACACCTATGCTTTTAAGCCAAGAGTTGGTGTTCGCCAAGACTGATTGAAACCTATCAAAGATAGAGACAGATTCTTTTTGAGACCACTGAATTGCAGGAATGGGAGCATTAGCAACTCCTTGTTCTTCGTATTCCGGATCTAAAATCTGTCCATCATCAATTACACCTTCTGGAATTAAAGTTAGATTCAGATCAATAATTTGCTCCAATGTAAGCCTGCAATAATCCATTTCGTATATATCCTTTTCTGTACGGAGGTCTGCCCAAATGTCTTCAATGCGGTGCACATGAGTGAAGGCTCTTTTTATTTTATCTTTCATCCTTCTATAATCAAAATCCACTCTTGCCTGAAATCTCTTCAATGTTATCTCCTGAAGTTCAGTCTCCATTGCTTTGGCTCTTGAAGAAGTTGTCAAAGAATACCTCCCAATTACCAATGGATTATGTGATGAAATACCGATTCCAGACTTGTGTTGCGTAGCTTGACGTGAATGAACTGCCATCAACTGCCTTCCCAGCTCCATCAGAATGATCTTATCAGTCGGATACCTTGGAAGCATATAAGGTTGATCTTCAAAGCAACCGACTCTCATATAAGTGAAGGTAGGGAATTGAAGAAATAAGCAGCCATACTCATTTACTTTATTCCAAGCTGCCTCAGATACCCTGTTGTTTACCAATTGTTTGTCAAACAAACACATAAAGTAACCAAAGAAAGCATCTTGAACCCTTCTATAATGCGCTCGACTTGGAATAAAAGTCAGCTGATCATAATATTCCCATACAGGCACTAATGATCTGTCACCTTGAGGAGATAAACCTGGAAAATGCCTCAACGAAGCTGCTATATAAACCAAGTATGAGTTCATATAGAAGGTAAGAGTGGTAGGAACCTGTGCAAGCTGTTCACACAAACTGTCACTGATTATTTCTCCCCAGAATATTGGATGATGTGCTTTTCTAATAACTACCATGAACTTATACATCCAGTTTTCAAACACATTAGAAACCTTCAACCCTGCTATTCTGCTCAGAAGAGTGATCATATCATTAATTTCCTCTATAAAATCAGACCGATACAACTTGGGTATCCGGGTCACACAAGGTCGTGATTTGAGAAGCCACTTAGAATTGATATGTCTAATACAATCACTCTTTTTCTGCTCAAAATGTCTGTGAGCACTCTTCAATGAGATCTCTGAATATGTAGTTGCATCAGGAACTCTGAAAACTCTGTTGATTGTTTCAGCATCAAGTCTGATAATCACGTTGCCATCATCATCCTTGATAGTTCTGGATCCTTTATCAAAGTGTGCTGCACACGCAAGGACGAATTCTGGCTCAAGGGCAGCAACAGGAAAAGAAGACACTAGATGAATATGACTCCTCAACAATTTCTGCATATCAGAAGAAGTAGATTTCTCAGCTCTCCCAAGAAACTCGGACATATCAATATGCCCAATTTCTGTGTCTTTGATCTCATTGATATTCGAAACAACGTGAGACGGAGAAATTTCATTCTGATATTTATCAAACTTGTATTTCATCTTTTTGCTTACTGGAGAAGTTGGCTCGTCTGTCATTGAACAGGAATCTGCAAGACTGCGGTGAAAACCCCATAAGGTCAGAACATCATCAGCATCAACGTGAGTGGACATGGCGAAACTCAAACCCTAGGACAATGAAATGGTCTTTGGAAGAATGATGGAAGGCGGATGAAGACGAATTTGGAACTTGATGGAATGATGGCGGTCAAAAACAGCATCTTGTCTTTTTGAAACAGCAAGACAAAGAGATTTTCGGCTTGGATTTGGAATTTCGTCCAAAAAAGGTTAACTTTTGTGCTTTTTAAGGCATTTCGGGTTTTTAAATGATTTCAGCAATTTTTATAAAGGCAATCGGGATTTTTTGGAAGTTTAACAATTTTTCAATTTTGCAATTTCAAAAATTGTAATTTCAACTATAAATCCCGAAATTGCATTTTGGTTTTCAAAACCCGAACTATGAATGAAAGCTGAATATTTATTCTTGTGAAAAATGATAATGAATGATTGGAAGTGGAATGGGTGAAAATGGTATATGTAAGCTGTATTGGTGAAAAGATGGGTGAAAGCGAAATGAAGGGAAAGTTTATTACTGGAATAACATAGTGAAAAACACGTTTTCATTATAAGGCATTTCAAAGTGAAAAAAATGCGTTATGTATGGAGTTAAGAATGGAAATATGGAGGAATATGAAAGACGAGTTAGATAATAAATTCGATGGGATGGAGGGAAATGGAGGATGCATGATATGGATAATAAAAGATAAAAACGCATTTTGAAAGTGGACTGAAAATGAAGGAACATGAAGGACGTATGAAGACGCGTTTTTATGAGGGCGTATGAAAATGTGAAGTGAAAATGGAGGGCATATGATGATAGATAATGAGAACTAAAACACGTTTTTGTAAAACTAAAACAGATACCAACAAATATACAAAAACGACCATGATAAAGGCAGATAACAGTAGAAAAATGCGTAACAATAAAAAACGCGTTTTGTAAAAGACATTAAAATCTTAAAACGATATATACAAAAGACAATGACGTTAAAATAAAGAAATAAATGACAGAAAAACGTTGAAAAGAGATGAAGAAATATAAAACATACCTGAAGCAAGTTGTAAATGAAAATAATGGAGATAAAACCCTAGGCGCGTCCAGAAAATAAATGAGTAATGACTATTTACTGATGAAAATCCGAACTTCAAGCATTAAGGTCGATAAAATCTCCTTGAATCAGGGAAGTGAAAGCAAACAAGGATTCAAATAGCTCGAATCAGTATGGTGTCGGAGTTTTTGAAGCTTTTTACAACACAAAATAACACCAAAAACTGAAATCGGGCTTTTTGGATACCAACACAAATCTTATTATGACAAAATCGGACTTTTTAGACTTCAACGCAATTTTTCTTTTCTCAAATATAAGACTTCAAGTAAATTCGGGTTTTCAAAGTCATATAACAATTTTGCTTTTTGTCAAAATTTGAAGACTTAGCAAAAATTCGGACTTTTAGAGTCACTTAAGCAATTTCGGGATTTTTGAACACTTTAGCAATTTTACTTCCAAGTTACTTTTTCCCTATTTGCTGAGTTGCTTCAAAAACCCGAAATTGGCCAAAAAGACACTAAAAATGACTCAGAAATTGACGAAAACGGAAACGAAAGGGGGACAAAGAGTAGCCCAAAGGTTAATAAACCTAAAACTGAGATTTGTCACTTTTTGCACCTCGTAATGCGTGCCTTAGAGAAGAAAAGTCTCAAATTTTATGAAAATTTTGATTGGTTATCCAAAATTTTAAAACGAGTCAAAAAATTCTGGATAACATCTCTCAACCCAACCACTGACTGAGAATGCAAGGTTTTGTTTGTTTTGTTTGTTTTTTGATTTTTTTGTGGTTTTTTTTGCAAATAAAGAGAGATTGCGATTTTGCAAGAAAATGCTTGGAAAAATAAAATAAAATACCAGAAGACTATATTTGACAGAAATAAGCCTACAACCTGATGCCTGATGCTTTATTAATCTTCCAGAATAATTACAACTGCGAAATACAATCATGCAAGTAAAAGGGCAAACTATTATTTTAGAGAACATGAGCAAGTTTGCAGCCACCTGAAGAAAGCCAGAGAAGGTACGGCCAAATGAAAGAAGCAATCTACAGACCCCAAAATCAATGCCAAAGCTCTAGAATCCCTAGGCGTCCAGAATAGAAAAGGCAGAAGATCAAAAATCAAGACGTCTTGTTGGATATGAATGGTACGGCCTTGCTGCTGTGATAGTATGACTTGTACCAGCAAATAAAGAAGCCGTACTGCCTTGAAGTTTGTGGCAGATGCCAAATAAAACACTGCCAATGCAATATTCTCCTTCTGGAAGAGAGATTGATCGAAAACTCTGATTATAAACTCCAAAATATGCCCAAATATGACTCCTGTGTGAAGCCACTCTGTTGACAAGCTTCAACTGGTATTGCACAGTCTCAGTCTGTCTGATTCTGACGAGGGAACGTTCTCCAAAATCCAATGATTTGCAGAAACCCTTGTTTCACAAACCCCAATGCTCTCAGAGAGAAAAAATAGACAAATTCAAATGATCATCAATAATGAGTTCGATTTTCCTTGAAGAGAAATATATATCTTTTCCTCGAAAGTTCGACCCTTTCTCAAAAAGCTGCTTAATTGCATTTAATAATATAATAATTCGCCCCTTTTAGAGACTTGGGCAAATTATTAATAAATGACGTCATTTTTAATAAATGAGTATTACAACTCATTAAATATTAAATTTTCCCCTTTTTATTATAAAGTATTAAATACTTTATAATTCGCCATTAATAATAACTTTAATATTTCATTAAAGTGACTTTATATTATAAAGTCAAATTAATAATCTTTTAATTATTATCAAATGCTATAATAATCTGTGTTTGCTCATCAAATCATCAAACTGGGTCGAAACTGAGCTAACCAACTGAATCAGGTGCCCTGCCAAAAATAGCAACTCCTGCCTGCCTGACTTACTATAAATAGTAATTATTTGTAAATCACTTTGAAAGTGTCTTCCAAGGCCCAAACCTGAATCAACTGCTGAAGTAATGTTCCCAAACGCTGGATAACTGCCTCAAGTGATCCTCTAAACACATCTACCAGCCTACGAGGATTTGAATGATAGGCTAACCCCTGAAATAACTGTACTGCCTAGGAACGGGACATTACAGTCTGCCCTCCCTGAAATTGCTTGTCCTCAAGCAATCTCAGCTCTGGATGCTGTAAAATCTCCTCTGACTCCCATGTAGAATCCTCAACCGGCAAGTCTGTCCATCTAATCAAATACTCTCTGATGACCCGCCTCCTTAGATGTCTCTCTCTAACATCGAGGATGGCCTCAAGCACTAATATCAACTTCCTCTCGTCATCAAGGGGTGGCAGTACTGGAGAGGGAATCACATGCTGACCCAACGCCTTCTTCAGACGAGAAACGTGAAACACGTTATGATCCCTGCTATCCGCCGGTAAATCCAACTCATATGCAACCTCGCCCACTCGTCTGATGACTCGAAATGGACCATAGTAACGAGGTTTCAACTTCTCTGCACCACTCTTCCGCAGAGTGGACTGACGGTAAGGCTGTAACATGAGATACACCATGTCACCCACTGCAAAGGAACGCTCAACCCTTTTCTGATCAGCATACTGCTTTTGCTAATTTTGTGCTCGCTGAATATTGTCTCTGAGAGACCTCAAAATATCCTGTTGATCCTGCATCATGTCACCTGCGCTAGGCATTTTGCTATCACTCAACACCAAATCCAAAAGGTTGGGCGCCTCATACCCGTACAATGCCATAAAGGGCGTCATCTGTATAGTCATGTGGTGAGTAGAGTTATAACAATACTCACAAAGGTATATCCACCTCACCCAAGCTCTCTATTGTCCAGCTATATAATTACGCAAATATCCTTCCACCCACTTATTGACGATCTTCGTCTGTCCATCTGTCTATGGATGGTAGTTGGTACTAGGTGTCAGTTCAATTCCACAAAGTTTGAACAACTCCTGCCAAAAGTTGCTCATGAACCGACTGTCTCTATCGCTGACTATAGTCCGAGGCAAACCATGTAACCTAAATACCTCTCTGAAGAAGAGCTCCGCAGTCTGTGATGCTGTGAATGTAGTGGTGATCGGGAAGAAGTGTGGATATTTTGTCAGCCGATCAAAAACCATGTAAATATAATCTTTACCTTGGGCTTTTGGCAAGCCCGTGATAAAGTCCATCGATAAGCATTCCCACTTCCTGTCAGGTATCGGAAGTGGCTGAAGCAATCCAACAAGATATGTATGTTCCTGTTTGTTCTGTTGGCAAACAGAACACTCTCGTACATACTGAAGAACATCAATCTTTAGCCCTTTCCAAGTAAACTGTTCCCGTACTAGCTTATATGTTTTGAAATAACCGGGATGGCCCGCCATAGGAAGATCATGAAAGGCTCTCAGAATTGTATCCTTCAACTCTGAATTAGGAACCAGAAAAATTCGTCCCTTGTAAATGATCAAGTCATTCACAATTGTGTATCTACTATCTTGCTCTGTCTCGTCAACGATGCTAGAAGCCCATGGGTTCTTAGCATACTCTGTAATAATTCGGTGCCTCCAATCCTCAGAGATTTGTGCCATAGCATTCAACTGAGGTCTGCGAGACAAGGCGTCAGCTACAACATTCTGCTTCCCCTTAATAAAGGTGATGTCAAAATCATATGATTGCAGTTTGCTGACCCACTTTTGTTGTCTTTCATTTAGGTCTCGTTGTCCAAGGAAGTGTTTCAGGCTGTTATGGTCTGTACGCACACTGAACTTGTTGCCCACCAAGTATTGCCTGAACTTAGCCAAAGCATGCATAATGGTTAACATCTCCTTGTCATAGATGTTATAAAACCTCTCAGGACCCCTAAGCTTCCTACTCTCAAAAGCAATAGGATGTCTCTCCTGCATCAAAATAGCACTGATGCCCTCTCCTGAGGCATCACAATACAAATCAAATGACTTCGTAAAGTCTGGTAATGCTAACACTGGACATGAAGTCATAATCACCTTAAACTTGTCAAAGCACTCCTGAGCCTGCGGTGACCAAGCAAAAGCCCCTTTCTTTGTCAAATCAGTAAGGGGTGCGGCGTGACGTGAGAACCCGCTAACAAATCTCTTGTAAAAAGAACATAACCCAATGAATCCTCTGAGTTGGGTAAGGTTCTCTGGTACTGGCCACTCTACTATAGCTTGGACCTTCTCAGGGTCCATACTGACTCCCTTGGCATTGATGATGTGCCCAAGATACAACAACTCAGCTATGCCTTGCTCACACTTGGACTCCTTGGCATAGAAGGACTCCTCAGCCAAAATACCTAGAACTGTATCCAAGTGAGCTAAATGCTCCTCCCATGACCTACTGTACACCAAAATGTCATCGAAGAAGACCAACACAAATCTCCGTAGTTGAGAACTGAAGACCCTGTTCATTGCAGCCTGAAAGGTAGCAGGTGCATTGGTTAGACCAAAAGGCATAACCAAGAACTCAAAGTGACCGCAATGGCATCTGAAAGCGGTTTTCTCTATGTCTTGCTTCCTCATCTGAATCTAATGGTACGCGGACCTCAAGTCAATCTTCGTGAAGAAGATAGCACCGTGCAACTCATCAATCAACTCATCGATGCGGGGTATCGGGTACCCGTTCTTAATTGTTTTCTTATTGAGCTGGCGGTAATCTATACACATCCAAAGTGATCCATCCTTTTTCTTCACCAATACAACTGATGAAGCAAAAGGTGTCTTGCTAGGTTTGATATGCCCCATAGCCAACAACTCACTGATTGTTTTCTCTATCTCATCCTTGAGGTGTTTCGGATGTCTGTATGGTGTGATCATAATGGGCTTTGCGCCCTCCTCCAACTCGATAATATGCTCAGTGCCTCTGTCTGGAGGTTTGCCAGGTGGAATGTCACTAAACACTTTAGAGTGTTTAGTCCTCAGTATCTGAATGTTGGGATGGTACTCAACCTTCTGTTGCTCCTGCTGTGCTGGTAACAACATACACTTTGCAGCCCAATCTACCATATCATGACGAATGAGTCTCTCCATTCGTCTGAAAGATACCATTCTCAGATTACTCTCTCTGATGGCTTTTATGACATGCAGTTTCCCATTTACCTTGAACTTCATTTCCATGTCCCGAAGTTTGAGTGTGAACTCACCCAAATCGTGAAGCCATGCCATCCCAAGTACCACATCAGTATCTCCCATATTAACAACGTAGAATTCAGCCTTGAACTCATAGTTGTTTAGCCGCATCGGAAGATTTGTTATCTTTCTATCACATTTGAGGGTGTACTCATCAGCCACTTTGACTTGAATACCCTCAAATTCCTCTATCTGTATACCTCGTCTCTCTACCAACCGTGCATCTATAAAGTTATGAGTAGCACTAGTGTCAAGTAGAGTGATCACTTTCTGACCTGCTAGGAGCCCATGCAGCCTAAAAGATCCATCTCTCTGAAGACTAGTCAAGTGTGCCTCCTGTAACTTTCTTCCTCCTTCATTTTCACCATCATTTTCAGACCTTTCATCATTTGAATGCCCTGAATCAGCTTGCTGGTCTGACAGATCAGATTGCTCTTCACCCTCATAAAACCACTCCATCTGGTTATTTTTCACTTTGGGACAAAGAGGGCATACATGCTTCTCATCATAAGGTGCCTTGCACCAAAAACACAACTTTTTCTTGCGTAAATCATTTAATGTTTCCCTGTCAAATGGTGGTGCATTTCGTTTCTTAGGATCAGGTGGATCCTTCTTCCTGTCAAATGACCTATTCCTGTCAAATGATCTATTAGGCCTCGTATAAGGTGTTGAGCCTGAAGTGAACTTGCTGCGAGGTGCTGCAAGCTCCATACTGCGTGCCTTCCTCATGGCCTCCTGAAGAGTAGGAGGATCAAATGCCTTGACCCAACCTCTCATCGGCTCATATAATCCCTCAATGAAGAGAATGACAAGTCTCCTCTCTGAAATACCTGTCACCATGACTGCAACCCTCTGAAATTCACTGATGTAGGAATCCAAACTGCCTGTCTGCCTGAGCTGAGCTAGCTCCCTGAAATAAAGTTTTGGATCTTTTTTGTCAAAACGCTCTATGAGCCTGCTCGTGAACTCTTGATAAGTGGTAACTGTATGATGACCGAGTGTGTACATGTTGTGATGCCACCAGTCATGTGCCAACCCATCAAGATGCAGTGTAGCAAACTTAATGGCCTCGTCCTCCTGCATAGGTCTCAATGATAGGTAATTGTCTAACTTCTCTACCCAAGACCTCGCTGAACTCTTATCTGAGTCATCAAAGTAAGGCAAGATAATCTTGCTGACTGCATGCTGAAGATCCCTGTTCACCTGTGGCTGTGGCTGTTTGTGCTGAGGAGCTTTGCAGTCAAATCTACCTCCTCCTCTGGGTTTATGCACATCCATAAACTCATGGAAAGACAAGGACTGCCTGATCTCAGGTGCCAATGTCGAGTACTCTCCAAAGAATCTGGTCACATTTGCCACCGACATGCCATGATGTGGATGAAACTCAGGCTGGTGACCCTGCTGCTCTGCCTTCGGCATCGAAGGTGCCTCTCTAGATATAAATGTAGGTTGTCCCGGCCTACGCTCATGCAAGATAGGTGATGACTGTCGCTGTACTGACACCAGTGGCCTGCAGTCCCGCTTGTCTGCCCTATCTGAAAGTAGTGCTGTTGAGGCGGAGTATATTGCCTCATCATGCCCATCAACTAAGACATCATGTCCATCATATTATCATGCCTGCGCCTGAATTCATCATCAGAAATCTCACCTTCGGCATGCTCTTTCCCTGGATCCCTGTGTACCTCTGAAGGAATCTCACGATCTGCCATCAGTGTAGTGACACTGTTCTCACTGCTATTGGAACTGGATCTGTGAATACCTAGAACCCCTGATACTGTCTCACCTTCAGGAATAGGTGGACCTGTCCAATCCTCAATTCTGCTTGTTCCTCTACCCTTACTGTAGAAAATCATATCTCTACTCATGAAAAAGCACACATCTGACTGAAAAAGCAACTGAAAAAGCACAATGGGAGGAAAACTGTGCTCTGATACCATTGTAAGAGACCAGATGTCTTTCAACCCAACCATTGACTGAGAATGCAAGGTTTTGTTTGTTTTTTGATTTTTTTGTGGTTTATTTTGCAAATAAAGAGAGATTGCGGTTTTGCAAGAAAATGCTTGGAAAAATAAAATAAAATACCAGAAGGCTATATTTGACAGAAATAAGCCTACAACCTGATGCCTGATGCTTTATTAATCTTCCAAAATAATTACAACTGCGAAATACAATCATGCAAGTAAAAAGGAAAACTATTATTTAAAGAACCTAAGCAAGTTTGCAGCCACTTGAAGAAAGCCAGAGAAGGTACGGCCAAATGAAAGAAGCAATCTACAGACCCCAAAATCAATGCCAAAGCTCCAGAATCCCTAGGCGTCTAGAATAGAAGAGGCAGAAGATCAAAAATCAAGACATCTTGCTGGATATGAATGGTACGGCCTTGTTGCTGTGATAGTACGGCTTGTACCAGCAAATAAATAATCCGTACTGCCTTGAAGTTTGTGCCTGATGCCAAATAAAACAATGCCAATGCAATATTCTCCTTCTGGAAGACAGATCGATCCAAAACTCTAATTATAAACTCCAAAATATGCCCAAATATGACTCCTATGTGAAGCCACTCTGTTGACAAGCTTCAACTGGTATTGCACAGTCTCAGTCTGTTTGATTCTAAAGAGGGAACGTTCTCCAAAACCCAATGATTTGCAGAAACCCTTGTTTCACAAACCCCAATGCTCTCAGAGAGAAAAAATAGACAAATTCAAATGATCATCAATAATGAGTTTGATTTGCCTTGAAGAGAAATATATATCTTTTCCTCAAAAGTTCGACCCTTTCTCAAAAATCAGCTTAATTGCATTTAATAATATAATAATTTGCCCCTTTTAGAGACTCGGGAAAATTATTAATAAATGGCGTCCTTTTTAATAAATGAGTATTAAAACTCATTAAATATTAAATTCTCCCCTTTTTATTATAAAGTATTAAATACTTTATAATTCGCCATTAATAATAACTTTAATATTTCATTAAAGTGACTTTATATTATAAAGTCAAATTAATAATCTTTTAATTATTATCAAATGCTGTAATAATCCCTATTTGCTCATCAAATCATCAAACTGGGTTGAAACTGAGCTGATCAACTGAATCAGGTGCCCTGCCAAAAATAGCAACTCCTGCCTGCCTGACTTACTATAAATAGTAAGTTTTTGTAAATCACTTTGAAAGTGTCTGCCAAGGCCCAAACCTGAACCAACTGCTGGAGTAATGTTCCCAAACGCTGGATAACTGCCTCAAGTGATCCTCTAAACACATCTGCCAACCTACGAGGATCTGAATGATAGGCTAACCCCTGAAATAACTGTACTACCTAGGAAGGGGACATTACACTCATTGTGTGCACCCAATATGGGGTCCAATAGGTGTGCTTATAGGTAGCCTAAACTACCTTATTGCCATGCACACATATGTTGCATTTGTAACCACCTACACTACATTAGAAGGACCAAACCCCATAATGTTATTTCTGAAAATTTGAAACTGGAATTTTGCTTGTTTATGCTTAGAGAACAATCAACTGCTCTAAGGAAGTAAGGGCCTTGCTTACATGTAACTATTATATTGATAGATGGGTGTTCTCTAATGTCTATCCACCCACCCATGATGATGTTGCACCAATTTGTCACACATGTTACCTTCATCTCCTGTGATATTTTATCAAGTTTGTGGTTAGTTTTTTTATTGGGAGGCACATATGATGAACTTGCTTTGCATGCCTTAGTAAAACATGACTATGTTGGAAGATCGTGTGGCTTTTGCAACATTGTGAGGTGTTAGATATCCTACGTGTTTTGGGAATGCTCCAACTATGTGATTAAGAGTCATTTGGTAGCATCCTATGTCCCATGTACTATCATGGAATCTTTTGTTGTGACATTGGTTGGTGCCATAGTTGTAGGGTATTGCAATTACTTGTAGAACTCATGAGTAATTGTCAGCCAAAATCAATCGTGATTTAAACTTGCCATTGAGTTTTTTAAAAACTCACAAAAGTTATAGAATGTCAAATGTGCCGATAGGATTAAAACTCATCCAACAACATATAAAAGCAACATTTTTTTCTACTTAATGATTTTCCTGTAATGACCCCTTTCTGGTGGAGGCACTTAAACCTGGATCTTACATTCAAAATGTTTCTCAAAGAGACATTAGAAGTGTTAAAGATCAATAAGTTTCAGTGATAATATATTAATATCTAATAAGGTCAAAGATGATATAAATATTTCATTTTTGTCATGGGATTATTCATTTCCTTCACTATGAATGATTCTTCTATAATATATTTCATAAGTACATTAGGGTAGATATTAACAACTTTCAAGATCCCATAGATGGAATTCTATTATACCATTTATCATCATAGTGAATGAATATAGTCATTATTAATTATAAGGCTCAATAATTGCTGCAAGAATCATTATTGTTTAATCATATACAATATACCTATGTATCTATGTAAATGTAGACGCTTTATATAAATTATTGATTTCAATCTTCTACTAATCACTTTATATGAATTTACATGTATATATATGTGTGTGTGTGTGTGTGTCTATTTATATATTAATAATCATATTTAATTTTACTTCCCTAATTATATTCTTGCCAATGATATTTACTCCAATATACGTACTCCTCTTGCTGTATTTTCCAGATTTCCTTAAATGCAGATGTATTCCTCAATCTGAATCATATTATATTATCTCTTCCTTATGTCTGCATATATCTCATTTGAATGCTGGTTATTATTCCTGTTTTAATGCTATATTCAGAAAAAATATTTTCAGATGTCTTCTTTCCCTTTTCAAGATACCATGTATATATACCTTTTATCAATGAAAGGTGTTGACTTCCCATAAAAGAAATGACACTTAACATCCACACACCCCTTTATATTTAATTGCTGCCTTTCAGTACTAATCGCAGCCTTTACTAAGTATAGACGCTTCCTTATAATGAAGCGCTGCCTCATAATGTGATTGTTGCCTTTTTAAAACCATCGCTGCCTTGTATGTTCTTTATTTTGTCTTTGTCGAGCCTTTTGTCTTATTCATTTTGTTTTATTTAGCTGCTCTAATATCACTGCACTTTTTTTATTCATTAAGTGCTGCACTTGAATTGATTGCTATATCTTTTATTATGGTAATCGCTGCCCTTATTATCATTTACTGATGCATTCTATCTTAATTGTTGGCTGCTCATATATATCATTTATGTTCATATTGATATATTGAGTTTCCTTATATATATATATATATATATATATATATATTTGTATACATTATATATTATAATAATAATGTTAAACTGCCAACTTTTATTTTAATATATAAGTATATGATAATAATATTTAATATTTATATTTATATTTTGATTATAATCATAATATTATCTTATGATAATTATGATTATAATAGCATTAAATTGATATTACTTCTTTTTATATTTTTAATATGTATTATATTTATTTACTTGTTTTCGATGCTGTAAATCTTAGTGTTACAATCTCGGAGACATGACATTTGCGAAAGATTAAAAACAACAGAGGCATAATTTTTCACAATTTCTAGGCATGGGTTTCAATTGCATAGTAAACTGAGGACACAAGTTAAGTGTTCTAGTGTGATTTCAAGGTAGTTGGAGGGTAATTTTTTTTATATTAGAGATTGTACACAAAAAACTGATCAAATAGAAGTTACTTTGATCACATACACAAGTATACATCAATCACGAGTATAGAAACATATATTAGCTAAAGGAAACAACATTTTTAGATATATATTATAAATATTGTCAAGTGTATACAAAACTCATGGATTATGAAATCCATGGCATAAAAACAAATATCAAAACTAAACGTATTGGCCTTTAACTCAGAGTGGCCTACATCGCTTGTCTCAATATCCATGGTTGTGTTGCAACTTGCAAGTCCTACATGGGGATCTAAGATAGGTTCTCAATGATGATGCAAACATAATATCTACATATATATCAATAACACCAACATTTAAGAGGTATACACGTGCCCTAGCCACCTGTAATGTCCCACCCCAAGTGGACACTTGCTAACTGTGTTTTTGCCTTGATAAATTTGTTTGATTGCTCAATGAATAGATATTGGGGATGGCATATAATGACTACACTAAATTGATAACCTTATTCACAGTAGTATAGAACATCATTTAATACAATGAAGAGATTTCTACATTAACTTTTGAATATGAAATGACTGCAATATGTGCCCAGCGTTTAAGATTACAAACTAATTCATGCACAATTCAGTTCAGGAAAATGCTAGGGGTCTGAAATAGACATGGCACAGATTTGGACCTCTTACAATGCCTTTCTAGACTGATTATTGATAACAGCAATTACTTTTCAGAAAGATAAAGGCAGTCCACCATTACTTTCAGGTTTATCACTAATTTCATTCCATAGTGTTTACACTTCATTAAGGTTACAACAAACTGAAACTACAACAGTTTGCCAAAGTAAACTCTGACCTGGATTTTGATATACTCAGAATTACAACAGCAGCTTCAATTCATCAACCTGGAAATGGTAGCAAGTCTGAAATTATAACAGCAAGCAGTACTCCAATGAAATGAACGCCTAGCTCCAGGTGTGATGATCTCCAACTCCAAATCGTTGCCAAATGCAAGCCTTTACCTAGCTGCCTTCAATGGAAATAAATGGATGCCAATGCCTTAGGTGTTTCAGCCTGTAACTTACACGTCCCAGCCAAGGATAAATGGTATGGCTTGGGTGTGCTGTACGTCCTTTGCTTGAATACCACGTGCCAATGAAACAGGCCTCAAACAACAATAAAGATATTCATTAATGCCTGCCTTCAATCTGCTGTCAAAAACCCTTGAATAATCTGATATTGAAACTCCAAATTGTGCAATGAGACTTTTGAAGTAAAGCCTCCTAAAATGGCAGCCTTAAGGTGATCTTTCACACCCTCAGGTTGCATAAATCTATGAGAGGCTACATTCTCACAGACCAAATTTGCAGAAAAACCCCCTTGGTTTCTCCTCCAATGCCAAACAGCTGAAGCCAAATGTTGAATAATAATTCAAGTCTATCTTCATTTGCTTTTGTTGAAGGCTTTTATATGCCTCGTGAAATGGCTTGACTCCCCAGAAAACTTTTTGGCTTTTTAAAACATAATTTAATATTTTCTTTTGAAATGACTTTATTATATTTCCTTACATGGGCGCCCAAACGAAAGTACTTTATGATTTAACTTTATAATAATTAAATGGCCCCACAAATATAAAGTCATCAAGTCATTATGTTATGTACTTTTTAATAATTAATTATTATTAAAGCTTAACTTTAATAATAATTAAAAATAACATATCTTCCTCATTAATCATCATTTCTTGATTTTGTCTGAAGCAGGAGGTCAACCACTACATCAACTATGCATCCAAATGCCTTTCCTAAAATAGTAATACTAGACTAACAATTTGGTGACTTACTATAAATAGTAAGTGTGTAGAAACTGAGTCCAAATCAACTCCCAAAGGCCAATCCTGAATAATACCAAACGTTGAAGAAGAAAACAACCAGATATCTACCACACAAGACCCTCTAACCCACCATATTAGCATATGAGGGTCAGAAGATAGGCTAATCCACGAAACTCTGATGCTCACGAAAAAGGGGACATTACAGTCCACCCACCCTGAAATTACTTGTCCCCAAGCAATCACAACTGAATATGAAACACCACTCCAATAGAAGCCCAAGGGAAGAACTGAAGAATGGCCCACATGTCTCCAAATAACTCTAGCAGCACCAGCATAAGCACAACTGTGCAAGGATAAACATCGCACCAACTAACTAACTCATGCGCACAAGATTCATGCATCAAAATCAGCTCATGTACATGTGGAACGAAGGTGAAAGTGTATGCAATCAACACATTGTACATGCTGCAATACTTATTAGTAAACTCTGATTGGAACCCTAATGCACAAGAAGGGTGCCACAACAAATTGTAGAGTGTCTAACAATATATCCACTCTATCTACAAGGTAGCAACCAAACTATGCTCAGCATTACTACAAGTAACCATCCCAATTCAAGACAATCTACCAATCACAAAATCAGTGCATAATATGCCTGGATCCCAAACCCAGAATGGGAGTCTGCCTCGTATAACATCCTTTGACTCCCGCTACACTATTCTAATATCAACTTCACCATGCCAAGAGTGGTGAAGCAACCCAATGGGACTCATCTGAACCACCATGCCAATCCTGTCACCACCTAGATCCCAACTCAACTGAAACTCACATCTATTAGTCATGAGGAGGTAAATTTTTTTGGAAGTGTTTGCAACACAACATCTCTCTCCATCGTCCGCTAAACACCCATAGATGTGCTGCCTATCCATCATAGGTGTTGGAAGATATGTAACTGCTCCTTCCAAATCAAGGAAATAATATGACTCCCATCACCGCTATAAAGATTAAGCATGCCATCATGCCTACAAACATTATTACCTCCTTGGAACCATGTCTCCAATGAAATTTTTGAGGCCAAGGAGTAGCAAACTCTGTCTGATACATATGAACATGGTGGTAATTTGATCTCTAACCCTGCTAGTAATCCTCTAAATATAACTAAGTCAGACGCCTACAATCTCTAGTTCCATCTTATGAAGATGGCAACATTTCACCCCACAAAGGATGATATAACTCTCGAGCCAAACCACACCCATGCATCATCAAATCATCTGTGTGTGGACTAAAGGAGAAGTGATGAGCACTCCTAACTATGCAATCAAGGTAGAATGCACCTGCCTGTGTGAATGGTTGGCTGTCATAGTCATGGGGAATACTCTCCTCGTCACTCTCATCATTGGAATCAGGGGATGGCTAACATCTCCGATTTTGAGGGGTTGGTTGGGTAGGTACTCTGCAAGACCTCTCTACAAACCTAACTGCAAAATCCTTGTTAGATAGCAACTGAAGGTAATCTGACTTAATTCCCTCCAAAGCACACACTATAGTCTGCAGACTAGATATGGAAGTACCAACTACTACCCTCGCCCGCCTTTCCTCCAATTGTCTTGATCACAGGAGGTACTCCACAAACTTATGTGAGTTGTTGAAGCGAGATAAGGTTTGGACAACCCTAGCCTCAGTAACTATCAGCTGCTCCTTGAGTCCTAGTGACTCAATAGGCTCATGCCAACCATCCACCTCAACTAAGGTATTACCCAAACTGCTGACAAATGTGGGAGACATGCTCCCACTAGTAGACGCCCTGCAATTCTCAAGCAAATGAGACCGGGCAGCGTGATGGTCCAACACACTAGTCACATGACTCTGCCTCCTCAGCACAAGACTTAGCAATAGGAATATCTACTTCACCAATGTAGAGACTAGTACTCTTGTCACAAACGGATGCATGCACCTCATTGACAACTGGACCATAGGGTGTATGCGTCTCGACCTCTATCATGTCTGTATCCTGGCCTTTCAACCCATAAGTACCACTATCATTAGGAATTGTCATGGAAGCCCTAGAAATCTGAACTTCCACTGTTGATGATGTTGAACGAGCCAAACTCACTTCCTGACAAAGCTTGACAATCTGAATTTGTGCCTCTCGAAGAGCCTCCTAAGTGCTCTTCAAGGAATTCTCCACAACCATAAGCTCATCAGTAAGCTTGTCCACTTCCCTTTCTTTCCCCTCAAGTGCATCATAGCAGATCTCACCCAGTTGAAGTAGGTGATCTCTATCTGAAAGTAGCTGCATGTAGTTAGTCTCCGTTTTCATCAATGCCTCTCTGAGTGCACGGTAACCTAGAAGGGAAAGACCTCCTTCAGGATTATTCTGTATTCCCAGAATCCTCCAGCAATACTTGTCCAATAGTTGAAGAATGTCATCATACTGTCCAATGGCTGCAAAAATCTGATCTTCATTCACCATCAGTTGTCCCCCTAGATGATGGGACCCCTGAGACTCATCAATCTCATGTACTTTTTCTGATATGTTCCCATCTCGTATGGTCTAATATACAAAATCGGACTTGTTGTGACATGTATCTACAACACTGAATGCATCCTTAATACACAAATCTTGAGTATTTGCATTAGATAACCTCACGCAACCAACATCCTCATGTGTAATGGCTGTAAACTCATGCTGATGCAAAAATATCAGACTGCTGTCACAAAAATCAGAACTGTTATGGCTTATATTCTCCATGCATTCCTCGTGTTTGACACTCATATCTTGCGTGCCAACAATAGGAGACCTGTTGTGACCTTTTCACACATCGCCCCATTCAAAATGGGGACCCCCCTAATTTTTGCTCCATTCTGATCTTTTGGCTTTGGTTTTGTCTCTCTCTCTCTTTTTGTCTCTTTTTTGTCGTCTGCCTTTCGGGGGATGTGCCTGCCTTTGAGCTTAAATGTGAAATTTTGGCTAAGTCTGAGAATTAGGGTTTGCTATCTTTTGGCCAGTTTGAAGTCAAATAAAGTGAATGGATTGAAATCTGAGGTTGGCAATACAGTCAGCATGCTTCCAGCAAGTCCCCAACAAAATTTCATCGAATTCTGACGACTTACTATTTTTAGTAAGTGCTTAATTTGGGACATTTTCTCAGCACTTTTGAAGTTCCGATCGTTAGACCGCATCCAAAGCATGTCAAGCTGCTTGTTTGCAAGTTTTGAGCCAGATCTGACAACTTTCTATTTTTAGCAAGTTCACCTTCAATAGCTGATTTTAGGGTTTACATGCGAAGTTTTTCAATGCATGTCTGGAGAATATTTCTGGTTTTCAGAGACCTACGCGTTGATATAATATGCAAAGTGAGATGATAACTTTCAGCACTCAGCCTTCAGAGGCTATTTTTAGGGTTTGCATGTTGGAATTTTCTACGCATGTCTGGACATTCTTTGTGGGTTTTTCGAAATCTTCGTAGTGGTGTAACATGCAAACCGGGATCAGGACTTTTTCAGAAGCCATCTTCAGAGGCTATTTTTAGGGTTTGCATGCAGAGCTTTTTAGTGCATGTCAGGTTATCCCTTATGGGTTTTTCAAGGGCTACACAATGATGTGACATGCAAGGCAAGATGTTCACTTTTCGGGAACTTACTATTTTTAGCAGATCCACTATGACAACCACCCCCCCCAGCACTTCGGTATCACAAACTGATCGACATGCAACAGAAACGGGGCCAAACGGAGGTCATCTGATCAACATGCAAGTCAGATTAGGGTTTCTAGCTTCGGGACCCAAAATGAGGGGTAAAATGCCAGAATTTTCGAAAACCGGTGTATCCCACTGCGATCAGTATCTTTCAGGCTATCCACTGGGAAAATTTGGAGGCAATCGGAGCATTTACTATTTATCGTAAGGCACTTTTGAAACAGGCTATAAATAGTAAGTCAGCAGCAAGCGCCAGTGTGAACAGAGGAGTCACCCCATGAGGAGCCCGGCATTCAAATTTCAAGCTGAATGGAGTTGTGGAAGTCTCAAAATCAGGCAGTTGCTATAAATAGTAAATCACCTCCAGAAACATGCTATAAATGGAAAGTTAGCTCAAGATGGCAATGTGAATAGATCAACCAGGTTATGGGGATCCCGTGGCGCGAATTCCAAACCAATCCAAGCTTCAGAGATATGAAAATCAGAGGACTTACTAAATACAGTAAATCAGGAGCAAGCAAGCTGGAAAAATGCCTAAGTCTGAACAAATCCTGCAGACCCCCTCCAAATGCGCCCAAGATGAGAATGGCAGGAGAATGAAAAAGTTTCAAGTGAAGAAATTCCTGCTCCTACCCCAAAATGCGCCCTCAAGCTGGCAGAAGCCATGAAAAATTGTCTAAGTGTTTGATAAATCCTGCTCATACCCCTAAATACGCCCATGGAGAAGTTGGCAAAAAGAAATAAAAATCTAAGTCTGGAGTTAAATCCTCCTTGACCCCCAAAATCCGCCAACTTGCTTGAGAAGTTGATGGAAATTTTTCTAAGTCTGAAGTCTGTCCTGCTTGACCCCCAAAATGCGCCCTGTCTTGAAGCTGGTGATGGAAAAAAATTCTAAGTTTGGAGTTCATTCCACCTCCTACCCCTAAATGCGGCCTCAAGGAGAGATGGAGTGTGGAAAATATTCTAAGTCATTGATAAATCCTCCTCCACCCTCAATATGCGCCCATGCTAGAAGTGGAGTCAAGGCAAGTAAAAAGGCATTGAAGTCAAACTTCCTTCACCACCCCCAAAATGCGCCCAAGAGGAAGGAGAAGTAGGGTGATAAAAGTTTCTAAGTCAAAGTTAAATCCTCCATGACATGTGAAATGTGCCCAAATGAGCTAGGAAAAGACAAAAGGTGTTGACTTCCTCCTCCACCCTTTGAATGCGCCCCATGCTAGGAGTGAAGTCTAGACAAGTCTAAAGGCATTGAAGTCAAAGTTCCTTCACCACATGTAAAATGCGCCCAAAGTGCAAGGTAAGATGGGTAAAAAGGTTACTAAGGCATTGTAAATTTTCCCCCTTGACATGCCAAATGCGCCCAAGTCTAAGGTGGAGACAAGATAAGTTCTAAGGCGTAATTCCTCCTCAACATGTGAAATGCGCCCAAGGATGTTAGAGGTGGTGGCTTTCTAAAAGGAAAAGTGGCTAAGGCGTGTTAATTCCTCCTAGGACCGGGTCCCATATGCGCCCAACTTGCTAGGCAATGGAGAGTGAAGAAAATATGCTAAGTGTTGAAAATCCTTCTAGACCCCCTAAATGCGCCCAACGATATTGAAGGTGTTAGCTCTGTGAAAATTGTCTAAGGCATGTAAAATCCCTCTGGACCCCTTATATGTGCCTATGCTAGAGATGATAAAATATTTTTCTAAATATTTAAATTCCACCTTCTTTAGAGGAGTACGCCTAAGCTTAAAGGGATAATAAAATTCACTTAGGCATGAATAAAATTGGCAGTTGATGAGTCAGAATACTCCAGCTTCATGAGGATGATAAAAAATTTCAAGGCCAAGCAAGAAAAATACGCCCAGAGGTGATGAATGAGAATAAGTTTTGAAGAAAATATCTTTTCTAAGGTTAAAATTCAAAAATTAAATGT
This sequence comes from Sequoia sempervirens, assembly GCA_007258455.2. Taxonomy (NCBI): domain Eukaryota; kingdom Viridiplantae; phylum Streptophyta; class Pinopsida; order Cupressales; family Cupressaceae; genus Sequoia; species Sequoia sempervirens. The sequence goes on along the minus strand of VDFB02080022.1, from coordinate 34,362 downwards.
ACCCCTTTGTTTGTATACACATGAATTCGACGCTTTCTGAAGGGAATTTTCTTCTGGGTATCAGACGTCTTCGACAAGGAATGGATTCTAAAGTCTTCTACTGCTTGCCAAGAATTTTGAGATGAAGATTTTTCACGGGCGCCTGATTGATGAATTTCCCAAGGGGAAAATTTTAAAAAAATTTAAGGCAAGGAATAAAATATGTTGTTGAAATAAAATGCCTTGGCTGATGAATTTGAAGTTGATTGCCTAGGTGAATTTGATTAAATTCTTCATGAAAATAATCTTCTTCAGCCAGAGATGAATAAAATCAAAGTTGTCAACATTTCAGCTGATGAAGTGAATTTCTTAAGAGAGTACAATTGAAATTAATATTTTTTGAAAGATGATTTAAAAATGCTAAGTACGTCTTGACCAGTGAAGTGAATCTTTTTGAAATTCTAGAAGGTCAAGTATTCTAGATGTCGAATGACAAGTGTTGTAGCTGCCAGAGGAGGGAAATTCAAATTCCTGCAGTGAAGTAGTGGAAATTTAATGAACTGGCTAAAATTGGCTTCTTCTAGAATTCGACTTAGCTATATGAGCTGTGAAGTTGTTTCATTTTTCTTCATCAGCTGAAGAAGTTCGACTTGAAACAGAAGAAGATTGCAGTGCAAGCTGAGACTTGGTGAAGAGGTGCGAACTTGGGCTCTAGCTGTGAGAGTGTTGCAGCTGAAGTCGAACTTTGAGAGTGAATAAGTTTGAAGCTGAGAAGTTGCTGAAGGTAAGTTGGCCGATTTTCTCTAAGTGCTGAAGTTGCTGAAGCTAGCTTGGAAAATTTTCTAAGCGTTGAAAGTTCGAAGTTGCTATAGGAAGTGTTGAGGTTTGAAGATAAAACTCAGTGTTGCAGCTTCTCATTTTCTAAAGTCTGCTGGCAGCCCCAATGTGATTCTATTTTTCTAAGTTAAATATCTAATGACTATTTGTTGTTTTTGCAGGATGGCTGAAGTCAGAGCAATTGGCAGAGAAAACAATGTTGAATCCAGCAAGGCAAATGTGTCCAGGCAAGCTATTATCAAGAAGCTGAGCAAGTCATTCCTGCTGGAGTCAAAATTCTCTTCGAAGTTGGGCAAGTTGGCTAATACAAACTTGGGCTCTTTCAACATGGAGGCTTTCAGAAGTCGAATAATGGGAGTTGGAGGCCATCATCCTTCGATCACTTCTCACAATATTGTTAGAATTGGACTGTATGTAGCTGTTGGTTTTCCACCAGCAATTCAGTGTCCGGAGCTAATTATAGAGTGTGCTAATTGCTACAACCCTGAGCATAGGTCTATTGTCTCACCTGATGGCAGATTGTTTGCCAACCTCACGCCTGTAGCTATTGGCGAAGCATTTGGAATCCCATCACATGAGAAGATGATTTACAAGATGAGAGAACGTGCTGAGCGGATGTATGCTTCAACATTTGAAAGATGTGCAGATATGATTAACGCTCGCTGGATGAACAAGCCCAAGCCCTCTCGCACAAAGTTGCCAAAGCAAATAATCTCAAATAATTTGAAGCAGGAGTATTGTGATCTGATTATGATGCTTAGCAGAGTTGGAGGTTGTCCCTAGGCGTTTATCTTTGAGCCTTGGATGTTCTATTATATCAACCTCGTGCTGGAAGGAAAAGATCATATCAACTGGGCAGTTATGATTAGTGATAATTTGCATGAGCAGCTCTGAAGCTTGAGGAGGACAAAAACATTTTACATGGGCTCATATATCGTCTACATGTTGGCTCATATGATGAAGTACAGGGGAATATCTTACAAGGAGCCAATTGGATGTGGCTCTCATCAGTTCAAGATTCATGAGGCTTGTTCGCAGCTGCACTTGACGAGCACATCTCATTACAAGAGAGTCAACGATGCCTTCACTATGCACATAACGAGATCACTTCAGCAAAGGACTCATCACAGGATCTCGAAGGAAGCTCAAGAATTGATAGAAAGGTATGGTTGCTGGTTTATTCAGTTCCCGAAATTTACTTATATCAGGCTGCAAGGGTCCTCTTCATATCCGTATAGATTGCCCAAACACCCTACAAATAGGATCTTGATGTTAGAAATATCTAGGCAACTCATCGCCTATGATAAGATTTAGAAGAGAAAGAAGAAGGGAGGACTGGACTTCCCAATCATCATGGGGAATTCGGATGAGGTGTGTCCTTCACTACAGGCAGCAAGGGAAGCTGAGAATGAGCTTCAATTTTTCCACTTTTCTTATCACACCAGCAGGCAGCATTATGACCCCCACAGCAATATCAGATGGATACTGTCAGAAGAGTTCAGGCATAAAGCAAATATTGAAGATTACTGGGTTGGTGTGTGGGATGAGGCTGAAGTTAGAAAGAGAATGTTTTCAAGACTACCTTTGAGCATGATCAGGGAGTGTGAGATTATTCCAGTACCAGACCAGGTGGACGAGGATATGAACGTTCTTCATCCAGATTACGAGGCAGTGAGGGATACACCACTCCCACTTCCAGATTGGTTGGAGCCAAAGATTGCCGATTTGGACACACTTTGCATACCAGTCTTGACATTCACCAGAGGATGGGTTGAGAGGCATGTGAATAGGCTTAAGAGTAGGTCAATTCCTTTGAATTACAATTTGATGGGAGATCATAGGACGCCAACTTCCACCAAGAAGAAACAGGTTGCTCGAGCTCCAGAGTCTCGAAAGAAAGAGCCAGCTCAGCCAAAGCCTCTGAGAATTGTGGTAGAGTCACCTACGCCATTGGAGACACGTTCTCCAAGCATTCAAGAAGTTTCACTATTTGCTGATCAGAGAAATATGTTGAATAAGGAGCAGGAGTTACAAGAAGTAAATCAGCCGCCCCAAAGAGAATCTGTTGGCCAGAGTGTCAATGCACCCACTAGAGATAATCAACAGGAAGAAGATGAGGAAACTGCTACAGATACACACTTCCAGTGTGAGCTTGAGGCGGCTCTAGAAGATGATACGGTTACAGCACAAGAGGCCCAAGTTTCAAGAGATACTCAGCCCATAGAAGCCAATGAGCCTCGCCAGGATGAAGTTAGAGAAGAAGTTCGTGAAGAAGAAGCAAGGGATGAGCAACCATTTGTTATACAGTAGGTAGTACCAGATTGGTTCAGAGATAGGATGAGGAGGAGCCCTGGTGAAGAGGCTGATCCAGCAGTAGAGATGGAAGAATTCTTGAGTAGGATCAGTGCACCTCCGACGAAGAAGAGAGCTAGGAAGTTTTCGAAGATTTCAACAGATGAGGATGGCTCTCGCACCCTTCACGTGGCTGTGCCAAGGGTCAAGTGTGATCGAGAGGAGGCTGTACCAGAAAATTATATGATCACCACCTTGGAGTTAGGTCGCCCCATAGGAGCATAGATAATTGAGGAGTGTGATAACTCCTATTAGGCGCTCAAGGATAAATTACTCAGGATTGAAGGCAAATACAAGAAATTGAAGAAAGAGCACAGGACATTGATAGGCTACGTGCAACATTTATCTCGTCCCTGTGGACAAGAGAATCCAGCAATTGAGCTTCCAGCCGAGTTGTCTAGAGAATCAGTTAGTGGCCTGGAGGATTTGAGAAAGATGGCACAAGAAGCAGATAAGTGGGAGGCCAACGTTCGTGTTGAGACGGAAAAGTTTATGGAAGATCTTGCTCATGCTTACCAGCAAGCTTCCAGCATTATGGCACGAATGGATGCAATTGATCAGGCTTGGGGTGATGCTCATATCTATTAGAGCAAGGTTATTCAGCGATTGGAGGCTTTGATGCATACTCCATTACAGATGTTGATTGAGGGAGGCGTGATTCAGGAGGGTGATAGGTATGATTTTGTTGGTTGGTACTCTTCAGTTGTCACGGGCCGAGGGTTCTTTGATGCAACACAGGCAAATTCGGCCAGAGTCAGAAAGGCCATGATGAACATTATTGATGGAGTCCTGAACACCTTAGAGGCTATCTTTGCTAGGAGGCTGAATTTTGATGAGGTGACTGATGATAGTTTGAGGATTAGGTTGCCACCTTTCTTTCCAGAGGTGAAGACTTTTGTCCAGAATGACTTTGAGAACACTTCGACTTTCTCAAGCATTATTCAGAACACTTAGGATGCATTAGTTGCTTGGAGAAAGTCTTGTACACGGCATGGGCAGGCAGCTACGGTGTTAGAGTTCCAACTTGATCACATTCCGCCGATCTCAATTCAGGAAGTTGAAGCTGTGCTGGCCAAGCTCATTGATTTTGCAGCCAGGGAGAAGGAGAACGGAAGCGCCTTTTTGGATGATGACCTGGAGGATTGATAGTGGGCATTAATTGCCTTTGCTATTTTGGGAGTGAGTGGTAATCTTTTGATACATTTATTGTACCACTCCCTATTCTGGTAGTTTTTAGGGTTAGGGCTAATGTGGCTTAATCTGAGCTCTCCATTTGATTGTAATTTGAGCCGTCCATTGGACTGGGCCAACTATAAAAGGGACATCCCCCCTCATTTGTATATCATTAGACATTGGATCAGTAGAGAGTAGACATTCTGTTAGAGTAGAGAGATAGCATAGCATAGTTTGGAGGAGAAGGAAAGTTTTCCTTGAAAACTTTGTAAGAGATTGTTGTGAAAACTATCATAATAAAAAGAAGCTTTCATTGATGGTGAATTCGTCTTTGTTATGAGCAGCTAGCAAGATTTCTTCATCCCTTCCACTTCAAGTAGCGTAGATTAGAGTAATTTTCATTTTCATGCAAGTAGATGTTAATCGTGGATTGTGGTGTTTAATCAAGGCAAATTTGTTCTAATCCATACCACTAGCAGCTTGTTGACGGCAAGTTTGCCTTGTGTGGTCAACTGGAAAACTTTACAAGCTTAACTCCGGTTATGATTCACATCTTGGCATGCATCGTCTTGATGGTGCCCTTATGTTGAATTATGACTTGAACACTCATTGTTACTCCCTTGAAGATTGCACCGACCTTGTGTAAGTTGTCCAACATGAGGCGAAGCAGAGTCTAGTTGAAGTCTGTTGAGATTGATCCCACATCCTCCTTTAGTATAGAATTTAGATCTTCTAAAACCCTGCACTTATTTCAATTCAGTACAATTTCTGGTTAGTTTTAGGAAGTTCATACCTTATTGCCAAATCATCCGCATCACTCACGAAAATCCCCTTCCAATCATTAACCTGCTGTCAGCTGCAAACATTTTGAACAATTGTGTAAGTCCCCTCGTGGAAATAGCAAATCACAACGAACCGACTGAGGGTATTCCATTGCATTATCGGAACCTTGGAGTTGAATGTACGATCTTTCTCGCAATCTTAGCATACGAAATACTTTGATCAAGAGAGAATGGAGTAGCCTTAGGATACTTTGTTTTGCTGATTGGTGCGGTCACAAAAATCACATCAACAAGACCCTTCCACAACATTCTCCTCATGTGCCATAACATCTAACTCATGGTTAAGCTCAATAGTATGGCTGTTGTTACAAATATTAGAGTTGTTATCAGGGCTGATAACAACTTCTTGAGCGCTAAAAGTAACATCAACAGCTTCTGCCAAACTATTATCACGATGTATGGTCTTCTCATTGTCATTCACTTCAAATTTTACCCTCCTTTCGTGCACTTGCTTCTCTTCAAACAAATAGGGTCTTAACTTATCTTCGCATTGTTCGAAGATACTATGCATCAAATCGTATGCAGCTGGAGGTAATACCTTTTCTTGCTTTCGAACAGCTAGCAGAAGGGACAAGAGAGGCTGATAAATATCATCACCTTTATTAATAATTGAAATCATGATAGTCCTCATGTTGTCTTGGATAGTCTTATCATGTCTCTCGCTAATTGAGTCCAAGAAGAGATGGAACACCTGTAAAACAAGATCATGACAATCACAGTCAATCATGACAATGTATGATCTAACTTGTGCCATCAACTCAAGGATTTTGATCTTCCCAAAAGTAGGACTGTCGACATTACCTATCCCATCAAAACTATCAACAATCAGCTACAATACTTCTCTCATTTTACCAATATTATAAGGAACTCGTGGAGCTGTGATCCTTATAAGCTGACTAATGCAAAGGGCAACAATGTGCCTAATCTCATTGTCGCTGTGTCTCAAATACTTAAGCTCACCCAACGAAGACATTGCTGGAGTCAAAGCAATCTGTAACAAAGATGAAGGTGACTGCCCAACAAGGTTTAAGCATTCTTCCACTCATCTCAACATGACCAAAGTATCATACACAGATTTAGGTTGATTGCCAAGTTTGGTACCCTATTCATAGAGAATTTTTGCCAACCATTTCCTATAACTTGATACCATTTCTTTGTCACTGTTTGAGTCCATAATTAAAACTGACTGGAAAAACAATGAAACTGAAAACAAGAGTGTTGATCACTCAAATGATGCCAAATGTGAGCTCATTGAATATATAATTTAAACCCCTCAACAAGATGGCAGGAGACCGCTTTGATACCACTGTAATGTCCCACCCCAGGTGGACACTTGCTAACTGCGTTTTTGCCTTGATAAATTTGTTTGATTGCTCAATGAATAGATATTGGTAATGGCATATAATGATTACACCAAATTGATAACCTCATTCAGGGTAGTGTAGAACATCATTTAATACAATGAAGAGATTTCTACATTAACTTTTGAATATGAAATGACTGCAATATGTGCCCAGCGTTTAAAATTACATACTAATTCATGCACAATTCAGTTCAAGAAAATGCTACAGGTCTGAAATAGACATGGCACAGATTTGGACCTCTTACAATGCCTTTCTAGACTGATTATTGATAACAGCAATTACTTTTCAGAAAGATAAAGACAGTCCACCATTACTTTCAGGTTTATCACTAATTTTGTTCCACAGTGTTTACACTTTATTAAGGTTACAACAAACTGAAACTACAACAGTTTGCAAAGTAAACTCTGACCTGGGTTCTGATATACTCAGAATTACAACAGTGGCTTCAATTCATCAACCTGGAAATGGTAGCAAGTCTAAAATTATAACAGCAGGCGGTACTCCAATGAAATGGACACCTAACTCCAGGTGTGATGATCTCAAACTCCAAATCGTTGCCAAATACAAGCCTTTACCTAGATGCTCCCAATGGAAATAAATGGATGCCAATGCCTTAGGTGTTTCAGTCTGTAACTTACACACCCCAGCCAAGGATAAATGGTACAGCCTGGGTGTGATGTACGTCCTTTGCTTGAATACCATGTGCCAATGAAACAGGCCTCAAACAACAATAAAGATATTCAATAATGCCTACCTTCAATCTGCTGTCAAAAAACCCTTGAATAATCTGATGTTGAAACTCCAATTTGTGCAATGAGACTTTTGAAGTAAAGCCTCCTAGAATGGCAGCCTTAAGGTGATCTTTCACACCCTCAGGTTGCATAAATCTATGAGAGGCTACATTCTCACAGACCAAATTTGCAGAAAAAACCCCTGGTTTCTCCTCCAACGCCAAACAGCTGAAGCCAAGTGTTGAATAATAATTCAATTCTATCTTCATTTGCTTTTGTTGAAGGCTTTTATATGCCTCATGAAATGGCTCGACTCCAAAGAAAGCTTTTTGGCTTTTTAAAACATAATTTAATATTTGCTTTTGAAATGACTTTATTATATTCCCTTACATGGGCGCCCAAACGAAAGAACTTTGTGATTTAACTTTATAGTAATTAAATGGCCCCACAAATATAAAGTCATTAAGTCATTATGTTATGTGCTTTTTATAATTAATTATTATTAAAGCTTAACTTTAATAATAATTAAAAATAACATATCTTCCTCATTAATCATCATTTCTTGATTCTGTCATAACCAAGAGGTCAGCCACTGCATCAAGTACGCATCCAAATGCCTTTCCAAAAATAGTAATACTAGACTCTAACGATCTAGTGACTTACTGTAAATAGTAAGTGTGTAGAAACTGAGTCTTAATCAACTCCCAAAGGCCAACCCTGAATAATACCAAACGCTGGAGAAGAAAACAACCAGATATCTGCCACATAGGGCCTTCTAACCCACCATATTAGCCTACAAGGGTCGGAAGATAGGCTAATCCATGAAACTCTGATGCTCCGAAAAAGGGGACATTACAGCACCTCCTCTACTATAGATACCACCTTTACCTCTACTTCCACTTGATCAACCTATGCAAAGTACTTGCTAAAGATAAGATCCTCAACCTTGTTGATCTAATCTAATTGTGGATCAATCTCCTCTAGAGTGATGGGAGAGAAATTTATGCCCAAGATTTGTTTCTAATGGAGACAAAGGTTGTAATGAACATAAACAAGATCATTCAACCTTTGCACCAACAATCTATTGGGCTTTTTGGAGTGTATGTGATCAAACATACTCCAATTGTGCTCACATCCTAAGCATTGCATGGTTGGCTAAAGACATAAACTACAATCCTCTAAAGATTTGCAATCTTAGCACCAAACCTTTCCCATTGTGCATCTGAAATGAGAAGAAAAAATGAATTCAATCTCATTGTCCAACTTTGAGTCCCAATATTATGTAAAAAAAATCATGTTTAAATTTAAAGTACGCCCTTAATAGACTTACTTAGCTGCAATGTCATCCAAGTTGTTTTACATATATCTAGGACAAAGAGGTCCACTTTGTTAATGTTTTAATCAGAAATGAATAAGCAGAAAACACAGAACAATGAACAGCACATGAACAATAGAACACAAAATTTATCTTGGAAAAACCCTCCTTCTCGAGGGAGAAAAACCCAGCCACAAATATATCAACTATATATTGAATGAAATAGCAACAAGATGCTTTACAATGAGGCCGATCTCAAGGCCGATCTGATGAAGAGATGATTGCACCACACTTTGATGCAAGTACATAATCAAATGAAGTATATCGAACTCCTTGAATCAATAACACGATCTGCTCTAGGTGGCGAACTTCTGAAAAAATGCGAACTTGCTTGAATAATGATAATAGAATGACAAGAAGAAGATAATCGCCTTGTATAAATACATCACATGGTGTCTCTTCATGAAAGGTCAGCCTTGTTCATCAATCAAGGCATCTCTTAAATTAAGTCGGCCTCAATAAATTAAAATAATATATAAAGCAAGTCCACCCCTTGCATTAATATCTGCCTTAAATAAATATGTAGTTTTCGACTTTATTTATTTATAACATTTAATTCAGGTGAAGGATAATCCCGACGCTATAACATCAACACCCTTGTGCAATTCTCAAAGATTATCTTAAAGCTAAGGATTAGGTACTATTCATTCTATGACTATGTAAAACACTTCATCAACCTTGAAATCTAGGAAGAATAAGCAGCTGCGTGTAAGGGCTTGTGAAATTAAATGTGCCATCATAAATCAACAATCTCCCATATGGGACAATACTTATCCTCAACTCCAACATAATTTGAGCGAATAGCCTCTTTGGCCCTATCCATGCCCTCGTATATACAATCCATTGCAAGCCTCTCCTCATCAACTCGAAGGAGAACAACTAAAGGCTTTGTGAATTGCAATTTATTTTAAATATTAACATAAACAAATGTGAACGAAAATAAACAAGTCAAACAAAAATATAATGGAAATATGAACTTGCCTCTAGTAATCTCCTTTGTTGGAAGCCAAAAGCTATGTCCATTGAAACCCAATCAACCATGTCAACCCCTACATTGATCTTAGCATATGATGATATAGACCAATTCTTGCTAACAAACAGGTGCCTCTAAGTATCTTTTGACTGAAGTGAAGAATGCAACATTATAAAGGTTGTTGCAAAGTGGGTTATTTCAGGATGAGCCAACTCCTTGTTCGTATATTTCTTCGTTAGGTTGAGAACCCAAGCGTGGTTGTATATGTATTGCAAATGTTTTTAGCATGCTCCACACATTTTTGGTCCTTGGTATTTTTCCAAGATCATCCAATATGAGGTCAAGGCAATGAGCAGCTTAAAAATTCTTGAATAAGGTTGGGTACCTATCCATGAGAAGTCAACTTAGCAACAAAATTTTCTGCATTATTTGTAACTATATGCACAACATTTTCTTCATTCAACTTGACCAAGAATCCCTCCAAAACCTTACAAAAGAATTTGACATTTTTTGTGTTTCTTGAAGCATCAATGGATTTTAAGAAAATTGTGCAACCTAAGAAATAAACAGTAAAATTTGAAATGCTAATGGTAATCAATGAAGTAGAAATAAAAAATCCTAATCACTAAATCAATAGATTTCAAGAAGTACAACCAATGGATTTTAAGAAAATTGTGCAACCTAAGAAAGATAATGAAATTTGAAATACTAATGTTAATCAATGAAGTAGAAATTAAAAATATTAATCACTAAATCAATAGATTTCAAGAAGTGCAATCATTGGATTTTAAGAAAGTTGTGGAACCTAAAAAAGAAACAATAAATTTTGAAATGCTAATGTTCATCAATTAAGTAGAAATTAAAAATATTTCAAGAAGTACATTCAGCTAAGGAAGAAACGAGGAAATTCAACAATGTTCTATTTTTCCTATCTATCCAACTATCGGTCATGATGGTGCAACCCTTCATATTATGCACTATTTGTTAATTGTGGAATTCACATTGGCCACATTTTGAGTTAAAATGAAGCCCTTTCTCTCCTTAGCATTAGGAGCTTTCAACCTTTCCCCACAAATAGTAACATCATCTACCATGTTTTGACAATAAAGAGACCTAAAACAAATAAAATAAACAAAATAAATACTATATGTATAGAGTTTAAATTTTACAAAATCTAAATTCAAAAATTCAATAGACAAAAGAATCACACAATATATTTTAAAATAGAGGAAGAATCAATTACCGAGCTACATAAAATGGAATGGTACAATAAAACCAAAATTTTGCAATTGCACTCCTTGGTGCTGTTGTGACCTAATCACACATCACCCCATTGCAAATGGGGACCCCCTCTTTTGTCTTGTTTGGTGCCTTAGTGTTAGAGTTTGTTCTAGCATTAGCTTCAGTTTCTTTGAGTCTCTTTCAAGGCAGAGATGGGTTGGCATGTTCAAGGTCTAGGTTTGAGTTAGAACTTGTCAAGATTTGAGATGGCTGAGTAGGTCAGGTCAATGCTCGGAGAGTCAAATGAAGTTTCTAACGCCATGGGAGTGCTCACAAGGGCTGTTACAGTAAAAACGACTGCTCAACAGGCGAATTCGGACAACCTTGCTTTTTTGCTTTTTCGAAAGTTCAAATTTTGGCATTGTGGGACCAATTGGGGATTTACTATTTTTAGAAATTTTTCTTTTTGCTTTTTTCTATTTTTAGTAATTTCTATTTTTAGAAAGTTCCAGGGTTAGGGTTTCGAAGGTATCAAGGCAGAAAACCTATAAAGTTCACCCCAAGCAAGAAGAAATCCTCTTCAAGTCATGAAGTTCGCTCATGATGAAAAATCGAGTTGAATTCTTGAGAAATCTAGTTGTGAGGTAAAATCCACTTGAAATAAAATTCATCGAAGATGAAATCCGCTAAAAATGACATGAAATCCAGTTGAAGTTCGCCCACCTCCAAGAGTAAAATCCAATTTGATGAGGTAAAATTCCAGTTGGGCGAATATGTCTAAAAGTAGAAATTCAACTCGAAATGGATAAAATAATAAAATTGACTAAGGAAAATGATGGAAAATCCATTTAAAACCTCAAGAATTCCATGTTGAAGTTTTCAAAATAAAAAATACCCCCTTAAGGTAAGAAATTCGCTTGAAATGATGAAAATTCCAGTTGGGGGGCATATTTCCCAAGAAGAAACTCACAAAATTGACTAAGGCATGAAGTCTGCTTGGAGAAGGAAGGAAAATCCAGTTCCAAAGTCAAAAATTCCACATAAAGGTCAATTTTCCTGAGCAAGGTAAAATAAAAATAACTTAAGTTGTTTTTATTATTTGAAAATTTCACAAGCAAGCAGAAAGGGCGCCCAAGAAAAATAAAAAAAGAGGATAAGTTTTCTTTATGTTTTTTTTGATAAAGCAACCAATCATGAGGGAGGTCGAATTCTGTGAAAAAGGAAAGGTTTTGCTTATAAAAGGAGGTGCTTGAAGTGTTTTTTTTATTCAACACAAGTTAAAACTTCTCTTAGCAAACTTTAGCGCAACCATAGGCGTCCTTCTTCACTTTTGCATGAGCTGCAAATCTGATCAGTCCAGGTGCAAGAAGTCAAATACTCTCTCAAAATTCTAGGTTTCTCAAGCTTCTACAGGATCACAAGCTGTGAATTTGGAGAAGAAAATAAGTTTGTAAATAAATTCTAGCTTCAGGCTCACAAATTCTAGTAAAATAATTAAATTTCTCTAAATTTTCTTGAAAGAACAAGGGTTGATAATAAGAATTCATTTTTGTTTGGATTTATTGCAGGCTAGATTCATTTCTTAGTTTCTAATCAATCCTTGTAGTCAAGTTTTGGAATTTTAAATCAATTAATTAAAGCACTCCCCAACCTTAAAATCTTAAGTATAACGCCTTCTTTACAATTTATACTCGTTTTCTAACTTCAAGCTTCATATGGGTGCCATGTCTACGTAAAAGAACGTTGGAGGAGGAGTTAGAAAGAATCAAGTGAGGGAGGTTCTCAAAGGATTTTATCCAGAATCCCAGCTATCATCTAAATGGAAGAAAGTTGGAGACACTAACTTTGAACAATTCAATGTAATCTAGCACAAGAAAAGATGTTTGGCACCCAAAATGAAATGCCTATGCCCATAGCGGCAAACATGATCAAATGTGGACTTCACCAAGCAGTTGGTTTTCCACCTGCAGTTCAATGTAGTGAGCTGATAGTTGAATGGGCCAAAAGATATGATCCACAAGCACGATCCATCAAAGCATCTAATGGGATCACTTTGGCTTATTTTACTAAAGATTCAGTTAGAGAAGTGTTTGGCATTCCTTGTCGTCACAAAATGTTGAGCAGAACTTAAGAGGAATCACAGGTGATGTTTGATCAAGCGAAGGAGGCTTGTATGGATATAGTCAACACTAACTGGGTCAAGGAACCGAAGAAGCATAGCTCTAAGTTACCCAAGAGGCTGATTTGTATTGATTTCAAAGAAGAGTATAGTGATATGATCCATATGCTGAATAGAATTATGGGTACTCCTCAAGGGGCGTTCTTTGAAGTTTGGATGTTCCCATACATGGCGGAAGTTGTATTGGGAATGGAAATGATAAATTAGGCTAAATTGATAAGTGACAATATTGATATCTATCTGAGAAATCTAGAGAAAACAAAGACCTTCTCCATGAGTTCGTACATAGTGTACATCCTAGCCCGGTTTACAAAGTATAGAGGGTTAATCTGCAAAGGAGAAGTAGGGCCACGGAGTAACCAATTCAAGGCATATGATTGTTACCCACAGCTACAATTGCACTATAAAGACAATTACAAAATAACCAGTGATGCATTTCTCATGTACATCACTCGTATACTTCAAGGAGGAATCCATAAGAGGTTGTCCAAGGAAGCTATGGCGTTGCTGGAAAAATTTGGATCATGGTTCATTCAATTTCCAACCTTCACATATTTGAGGATCCACGGATTTGCAGAAGCTCCATACAAACTTCCACAGTACCTGACAGATAAGGTGGTCATGCTTGAACTTGCAAGACAGTTGGTTCACTTGGATTCCGTCCAAAAGAAAGAAAATAAGCAAGGAGTGCATTTTCCTATTGTGATAGGGAAGATGTTGGAAGTCTGCCCTTCGTTGCAAGCAGCCAAGACAGCTAAATCAGAATTGCAATTTTATAAATTGGGTATGTATAAACCAAGGTCAGATTTTGATTCGTACTTGAGAGTTCATGGAAAGAAGTCACTTCATCTAATGCAAATAGAAGACTACTGGTCCAACTTAGTAGATGAATATGGAGTAAGAAAGAAGATGTGGTCTAGAATTCCAGTAGATCTTGTGAAGAGGTGCGACTTGTTCCCTGTTCCAGACTAGGTGAAGGACAACGAAGAGTATGTTCATCCCCAATTTGAACAAGAAAAGAATAAACCCATCTTATTGCCAAATTGGACACAGCCTGAGTTGGCAGATTTGAATGTATTAATGAAAGATATTATAGCTAATTCCAGGGAGTGGGTAGATCACCAAATCAACAGATTGAGAAAAGAAGGTATCTCCCTTACCTACGCCAAACTAAGCTGTGAAGGAAGTCGGGGTGAAGCAGCTGAATTTAGAAGAGAGGAAGGTCTTAGCGAACTTCCAAGTTCAAGTAAAAGGAAAGTAGTGACCGAAGATCTTCAAGCAAAGGAAAAAGAGATAGTAAGTGAAGAGTCAGGGCTCAAGAAGCAAAAGGTTAATGCAACTCCATCATCTTCAAGCACGCCATCCATCAGGGTAATGGAAGAGGTGTCTATTGCTGAATGTGAATCAAATCATGAACAAGGAGCCGAACTTCAAGAGGTAGAACAGTTGGAACCTCTTCAGGAACAAACCTTCACAGACTGCTTGGAAGGAGAGGATATGCTTATGATTGAAGACATGGAAGGTACTGAGATCCTAGAAACCAATGAAGAATTGGATGATGAGATAATTTCTACCTTAAAGGGGATAAATGATGATATTCAGCTAGAAGATGGGATGGAATTATCTACTGTACCAGATTGGTTGATCGAAAGCCTAATGAAGAAGCCCAAGCTAGTGAATGAAATTCAGCCAATTGAAAGTATGCAAGACTTCTTGGAAAGGATTGGTAAAGCTAAGATACCAAAGAAACCTAAGAAGTATTCTCAAATCACTAGAGATGGTACAGGATCTAGGATCTTACAGGTAGCAGTTCCAAAATTTGATAAGCCTAGAGACCAAATTACCCCTATGGATTACGAAGTTGCAACACTGGACATTGGACCAACCACAATAGAACAGGACTTTCATAAGCTAGCTGACACTTCAAGGGCTATCAAAGAAAAATTTGACAGAACGGAGGAGAAGAAAGAAAGATTAGAGGTGGAGAATTTAAGATTAATAGAATTCATCCAGCAAATAACAACCCCACTAAGGCAAGAGAATGAGGCTTTCATTCCACCGTCTTCCCTTCCTTAGGAATCTGTTGACAGCCTTGAAGCAATGAGAGTTACAAGCCAAGCAACCGGAAGATGGATCAAAAATGTTTCAAAGCAAGTGGAGCAATTCCTGGAGAGGTGTGTTCGAACTTATGATAAGTCAGTTTTGCTTGTAACTGAAATTCGCCAGGTGGAGGAGAGTTGGGAGGATTTTCTAAAGCATAGAAGACAAGGTGACTCCTCACCTAAAAGCATTAAAGGAGATATCCATGCAAGTGTTGGTCCAAGAAGGTGTTATTGATAATGGAGCTTCTTATGACTTCAATAGATGGTACTGTTCTTTGCTTGCGAAAAAGAAAATATATGATGAGATGAAAGAAGAATGTGCTGGTATGCAAAACTCTCTTGGAAAGATGCAGTTCAGTATCCTCACATCACTTGAGGGATTGACAAGACAGGAGGCCCATGATACAGATGGTTTGGATTTGGAAAGTTTAAAGGAAAATGTGATAAATGTTTATTTTGAAGAAATGGAGATTATTAATGAAAATCAGTTGGATGATGTCATCCCTCTTGATCTTTATGGATAACTTTCAGAGGCAAGAAGGTAAGAGGGAGAGTACTTTTGCTCAGTGTGTTGAAGCCTTGGATGTAATTGGAGTGCAACTGGATGCTTTACTAAACATATCAATGGAGGAACTTGACCTGGTGATGACAAGGTTCCTTGCATTCGCAATCAGAGAGCAAGCAGAGGGGAATTGCATTTTGGATTCTTGCTTACTTGATTAGCTTGCAAGGTGTCAGTGTTTTCCATACTCCGAGTGGCTCATCTTCCTTGTGACATGTGTCCAAGAAGTTAGCTATGCTTTTTAGGGTTAGGATTTCTGGAAATAATCTTGGCCGTTGATCTTAGATTGATTTGGGCCGTTGCTTTGTAATTGGGGTGCCTATATAAACCCTTCTCATTTCATTTATTCAAAGACTTGTGAAATTGTTGCTAAGAGTGCTATCAAAATAATAATTAGGCTCATTGTTGAGCATTTGTTAGTTTGAAAGCTTGCATGGTTTCATATTTCCTCAATAAAATAGATTTACTTTCAGCAATTTTCAATGAATGAAGGATTGATAGTGTTGATAATGGTGAAATAAGTTCGTACCTTTTTCAATTGAATGATTTTCAATTTGATGTGCAAGGTTAGTCCGAACTTTTAAATTACTAAACTTGAACTCCATTACTTATGTTCATTGTTTGAATTGATGATGATCTTGAGTAATAGGATATCATTCGTAAATCCCTTTGAAGATTGCACCATCTTTGTCTAGTTGTTGTAGTCATTGTACTTGGCAAAGCAAAGATAGGTTTGAATTTCGCCATCCAACACTTGTCTCTTGAGTTCATAGGAATAGTTTAGAATTAGTCTAGTCTCTAAAACCCTTATCCTTTTTATTTTATTATCAAAATCGACAGTAGTAAGATCTGAACACTCGTAGACAACAATCTCCATATTCCAAAGTGTTGAAATGTTGTTGCAAGAGTCTTAAAGGAAGAAGGATTGAACCAATAATTTGAGTGTAAGTCCCCCTTGAAATACTGATAAAACATAGCAAACCAACTGAGACTATCCTATACGCATCAGGAACCTTGGAGTTTACTTTGTGATCACTTAGCTTAGCACATTGGAGACTTTGTTCAAGAGAGAGTAGGATATTCCATTGAGTATTTTATTCTAATGTTGGTTCAGGTCACAAAACCCCCATCAACAGGTGCATCATGCTAGCCCTTATTCCAACCTATGCTTTCAATTGATGGTTGGAAACTTGAAATAATGTGTTGATACAATATATGAATGTAATTTAGATTCACGAACTCTAGGCCCAACATTAAACTATAACTGCCACTATTCAAATATCTAGGGAATTGGGGAATCAAAGAGTCTCCATGAATAGCTATTATCTCATCTCGTTACATCTTTGTTAGTTCTTTATGTTGGTCATAAGTCTCTAATTGAATTTTTACCTTATGCACAACTTTAGGAGGCACTTTTGTGCATGTTTTCTTAGCTATGTGTACAAATCACTTCATCTTTCTTTACCTCAAGGATAACATGTTTACAACAAGGATTCTTTCTAACTGGGGGCAGCAATTTATAAATGTAAAGTATACTGCTATAAGAAATAAATGGAAAATAAATTAACATTTACGGTTTTTAGTTAAATTTAGATTAGAAAAAGGTGTTGTCCCTAATTTTTGACTTGTTAAAAATTGGGATAACCAATCAAAATTTTGATTAAATTTAAAGTTTTCCTCTTCTAAGGCACGTATTACGAGGTGCAAAGATTAGCGAATCTCAATTCTAAATCTATCATCCTTTGGGTTACCCCTTTTTACACATTCTCGTCCGTTTTCGTGAAATTTTGAGTCATTTTTAGTGTTTTTTTGGTCAAATTCGGGTTTTTCTGACATCACTACAAGTAGGAGTTTTTGAGCTTCACTACAAGTCAAATAATAGGAACTTTTTGAAGCACTTGCAATTATAGGAACTTTTTAAGTTCATTACAAGTTATTTTTCATAAAGTACTTGTAATTGTTTATAAAAGTTCCGATTTCCTTTAAGTTACTTGCAGTGACTTCTTAAAAATCCGATTTTCTTTATTTTAATTGCAAAGCATGAAAAAGGCCCGATTTTCACTTAATTGCACTTGCAATGTAATGATAAAAGCCTGATTTCACTTGTAAAGTGATCAAAAAGGCCCGAATTTATTTAAAATACTTGCAAAGTCATTTTTAAAACCCGATTTTTCAAAAGGGAACTTGCGTTTGTTTTTGAAAAGCCCGATTTCATTTTTGAGTGTCATTCTAACTTGCAAAGAACTTCTGAAAGTTCGACGCCATTCTTGATCTGAGCTATTCGAGTCCTATTCCATTTGTCTTCCTTATTCCAAGCAGTTTTTATCGATCCTGAAGCTTTAAAATCGGGCTTTCAACTGTTAATATTCAAGTTTTTTTTTCTTTGCTGAGTTTGCAAATCGCGCCTAGGGTTACTCCATCGTCATTTTCATTTACAAACTTACTTGCATGTATGTTTTCTTTGTTTCTTTTCTTTCTTACATTCTTGTATTTTGTTTTTGTAAATATTTTATGCTTTTATTAAAAACGTTTTTACAAAAAACGGATTTCTTTTACTCGTCTACATTTTCTATTCACTAAAATGCCTTTATAAAAAACGCTTTTTCTTCTTTTTTTGCATTTTATTTGCTATTGCCTCCATTTTAGAAATCGTTTGTATATATGTATTTGTTATTATACGCCTTTATTAAAAACGCGTTTTCTTTCCAAAATGACAATCATTCAACTCGTCTTCACTGAAAATACATTTTTATTTATCCCATTTTCACCTCCATACAGAAACGTCATAAATTTATTCATTATTAGCTTATGAAAAACACGTTATTCATTCTATATGCCCTCTATCTTAGATATGTCCTCATTCATGAATGTGGCTCTTATGCCAAAAACGCGTTTCCCCTCATACCATTTCATGTCTTTACATCTCCTTTCATTTCCTCTCATTTCCCTTCCATTTACCTTTCCATTTCATAATCCTATTTCTATTCTCTTGAAAAATTGAAAAGAAGTAAGAAAAATGATAATACCTTGCTAAAGTAATTCGGGTTTTTACTCATCCATTTCAAGCTGAAAATTTCAATAAAGAATGCAAGTCTAAAAGTTTGTTGCTTTTACTTGCAATGACCTTTTAAAATCCCGAAATGTTCTTTAACTTGCAATGTCTTTTCAAAACCCCGACATTCACTATTCACTTGCAGCCGGCCTCCAAAATCTCGAAATACCTTTAAAGTGCCTTAAAATTGGACTTTTTGCTCTTGACTGCAAATACAATTTAAAAGTTTTAACTTGCATTTTGCAAAGTTGCAAATCTAACTTTTTCATTTGTCATGAAAAGCATATGTCCTTTTCACTCGCAATCAGCCCTCAAAAACCCGAAATGAGTTATAATGCTCATTTTTTGCCATCAAACAGCCAAACACCATTCTGAGTTTGAGCCTTCGCCATGTCTACACCTGTAAACGTTGATGATGTCTTGACCTTATGGAACTTTCATCGCAGCCTTGCAGATTCTTGTTCGATGACGAAGGAACCTTCTTCTCCACCGAACAAAAAGATGAAGTACAAATACGACAAATATCAGAATGAGATTCCTCCTTCTCATGTTGTCTCGAACATTGAAGAAATCAGAGACACGGAGATTGGGCATGTTGATATGTCCGAGTTTTTGGGGAGAGCTGAAAAATCAACTTCTCATCATATGCAGTTGCTGTTTAAAAGTCATATTCATTTGGTTTCCTCTTTTCCTGTTGCTGCCCTAGAACCAGAGTTCGTCCTTGCGTGCGCAGCTCACTTTGACAGAGAATCCAGAACCATTAAAGATGATGATGGGAATGTGGTCATAAGGCTTGATCCAGAAACCATTCATAGGGTTTTTAGAGTTTCAGACTCACCCATATATTCAGATATTTCAGTGAAGAGTGCTCTAGATCATTATGAACAGAAAAAAGAAGATTGTAAACAGCACATCAATACCAAATGGCTTCTGAAGCGTCGAGCTGGTATGTCTCGGTGGGCCAAGCTGTATCGATCGGACTTCAAAGAAGAGATCAATGATATAATCACTCTCTTGAGCAGAATTATGGGGTTGAAATTCTCTAATGTCTTTGAGAAATGGATGTACAAATTCATTGTGGTGATTAGAAAGGCACAACACCCAATCTTCTGGGGTGAAATAATCAGTGATAGCTTATGTGAGCAGCTTGCACAAGTTCCTACCACGCTTACATTCTATATGAATTCCTATCTGGTTTACATAGCAGCCTCATTGAGGCAATTTCCAGGCCTTTCCACCGTTGGAGATAGATCTCTTGTCCCAGTTTGGGAATACTATGAACAGCTGCCTTTGATTCCTAGCAGGATTCATTACAGAAGAGTTCAAGATGCGTTCTTTGGCTATTTCATGTGCCTTTTTGACAAGAACTTGCAGAATAACAGAGTATCAGATGTTGCTTGGAAAAAAGTCAATGAATATGGTTGCCTTTTTCTTCAATTTCCTACTTTTACTTATATGAGGGTTGGCTGTTTTGAAGATCAGCCATACATGCTGCCGAGGTATCCTACTGATAAAATCATTCTAATGGAGCTGGCAAGACAGTTGATGACAGTGCATGCACGGCAAGCTGTGCAACATAAAACTGGAGTGAGTATCTCATCTCATACACCATTACAGATTGGGAGATACTCCTTGACAAGCACTTCAAAGGCGAAAGCTATGGAAACTGAGATTCAGGAGATTAAGTTAAAAAGATTCAAAGCAAGGGCAGATTTTGATTACAGAGGCATGAAGGACAAGATAAAGAGGGCCTTCACTCATGTGCATCGCCTTGAAGATATTTGGGCAGATCTCCGAACAGAGAAAGAAATCTATAAAATGGACTACTGCAGGCTTACAGTTGAACAGGTTATTGATTTTAATCTGACCCTGATTCTAGAAGGAGTAATTGATGACGGGCTGATTTTAGATCCAGAATATGAAGAACAAAGAGTTGTTGATGCTTCTATTCCAGCAATACAATGGTCTAATAAAGAATCAATTTCTATCTTCAACAGATTTCAGTCAATCTTGGCGAATACTAACTCTTGGCTCAAGAGTATAGGCGTCAAAACTATTAAAATTAGGGTTAATAATGAAGATGATTCAGCTGGACCTGTTGGATTAAAATCAGAAGTCAGAGATAAATCCAAGGAAGGTGCTTCTTCTTCAGGAACGAGGATTAAGCTAAGAGTCAATCATGCTGTAGAACAACCTTTGGAGGAACCAACATTAAAAGGGAAGGAGGTTAGAGAGACGTAGATCCACATCATCGATCAGCAAGAAGGAGAAGTTCTTCAGTCTCCTACTACTCTAAGTATAATGTCTCCACATATTGATGCTGCTCCAGTATCAGTATTGTCTCCTATGTCTCAATTTGATAGCGACATTGATTCCTTTTCAACGGTTTACATTCCTCCTATTGAAGCTGCTCTTCATACATCAACTTCATCAACGGTGACTGCTTCTATAGAAAACATACATGATAATCTGGAGAATGTATTTGATGCTAATCCAATGTATCCAAACACATCACAGATAACACTTCCAGAAATTGATACATCCACTACAAGCTTTGATTGTTTGATGGCTAATGCTGATCATAATGCACCATCCAGTCAAGCTTTTGTTGCGATTCAAACTGAGACATCTCCAAGAGTGACAACCATGACCCAAAATGAATCTGTTGCTGTTTCAAATACGGTTGTTGTTTCAAATACAGACACATTGGATCTTCCTCCATGGTTGAGTTCAGTCACTCTAAAGAGAAAGAAACAGGCAATTTCTCTAGATGTATTTGATTTCCAGCAGTTGAAGAGATCAAGGTCAAAAGATGCAAAGAAGGCTAAAACCGTTTCACAGGTAGTTGTGGATAGCAATAAAATGAAGTATGCAGAGATAGCTGAACCCCTTGCAGACAAGTCACCAGAAGAGATGCAAGTTTCTGATTATAAATTCACAAGAGTGGATTTAGGCAAGCAGACACATGCTGGTATGATGCAAGACGCTCAAAATTCAGTAACTGTTCTAACACATAGTTACAATGAACTTTTGGCAAAGAAGGAAAAGCTGAAAGAAGAAAATTCACAGCTCATCTCAGTTATTCAGAAGATTTCCAATTCTTCAGAGCAGGTTAATCCATTAACTTCTTTCACTTCTGAAGAATCAGTCAAGCAATTGGAGAAAATTGCGCAAAAAGCCAAAGCAGTTGATTCTTGGGCAACACAGTTGATTGATCAAAGCATACCAATGATTGAAAAGACATTACAAGTTTTGAACAATGTCAGAATAGCAAAAATAAAATTGAATCAAACTTTGGAAGCTTTCAAGCAAAGTTTGGATTCACTTGAAAAAGATCTGAAAATTTGGCATGAGATAGATCAAACCAAGCTACAAATTCTATGCAGCAATTCAATCCTACCAAACAGAGAGAAATACATAGAATTTGAAGAACTCATGACAAACAAGTCATTGGTTATTCAAGATCTCATCAAAGATATCCAAGCTACACTAGAAATGAGTGATGAAATTCAGCAAGACATCCTTTCTAGCTTTGAGAAAATCCCTTGTAGAATTTTGAATCATGAAGGAGAATTACTTGCAGCTGATATGGTCACTACAGAAATGGCAGCAAATCTTTGTCAGACTTAGAATCAGAACAGTTTGCTATGGATTCGATTCACAAGTTTGTTAATCATCGAATAATCCTTGATAAAATGCAAACTGTTTATGAAGAGCATAGATTAGCAACGATAAGATATTTTGATGTAATCTTGAAGACTGTTGCGGTTGCTAAGAACACATTAGGCCCCGATCCAGCTAAGTTGCAAGAAATTATCAACAGATTTCAATCTTTCAAAGCTAGGATTGATATAGAATAAAATCTTTTATCTTTATGCATTTTTGTTTTTGACAAACTACATGTAAAAACAAATTTTGTAATCGCAAGTGTTTCTTTCACTTGCAGTTTTGTAAATTGTAATTACATGTAATCAAGTTACAAGTCAAATTACAATAAGACTGTAATTTTGAATAAGTCAATTACAAGTAGTTGGTGGTTGAGAGAATTTCTCAAGTTAGTTGGGATCCTCCCACCTTTTTCTCATGACCTCTCTCCTATAAATACTTGAGAGGGTCCTTTGTAAACATATCTTTTTGGCAAGCAAGAAAACTCTGCAGAATTTTGTACTCATAAAGACTTTGAGCTTTATAATTACAAGTTGTTCATTTTCAAATAATATCAAAGAGTTGCAGATTTCAGACTTTGTGTTGAAATCCTACTTTGCATCCATTGTGTTCTTATGTCATTTTGGGGCATTGCTTTGTGATCATTTGAAAATTGAGAAAGATTGCTAGGGAGAGCTTCACTTAATATATTTTCAGACTTTGTGCTGTCAATATTGAAGATTGAATTCATAAATTAGAAGTTAAGAAGAATTGCAAGTCTTTGTGCTCGTAACGATTCTCATTCATAGTAGTTAAATAGATACATCATATTTTCAGACTTTGTGCTGTCTTAAGCTGTATATTATCATTAGAATTATCTTTTAAAAGGGTAGATAGGATTGCAGATTTTCAAGACTTTGTGCTTGAGGTTGTTTTCCCGTCCTGGAGGAAGTGACAGAAGTCTTTGAGCTTTCAGGAAACTTCATTTCCTTTCTACTGATTTTATTACAAACTGCTGTAAGAGTTTTATTTAAAAGTCTAGATTACTTTTTCTGTGAAGAGAAAAGAGTTTAGTCTTTCTTGAAACAAGAGGAGAGATTATCGTTCCACCCATATTTGTTTTTAGTTATTTAGATAGGGGGAGCCTTCCCTTAAATAGGAGAGTTTAACTCACACACTGTGTTGAAATCACCATTTTGCTAAACCTCCTAAGTTTACAAAATATTCAACCAACAAAAGGTAAAAATACTTAGGTTTATAGTTATAAAGTAGGCAAAATCACAAAAATAAATAGGGTTTGTTCATAAAAAGAGATTAAAAATAGCTTGGGTTTGTTCTTTATTCCATGAACGTAAAGTAAAAAAAAAATTGTAGAAGACAATGAAATAAAAAAAATAAAATATAAAGATTCAAAATATAAAATTATATATTCAAACTCGCTTCAAATTGATAGTGGGCTGCTCCAAATCAATAATGGGCTCTTCCAAATTTTGTGTAGGATTCTTTAGATGTGCAAAAGGCTATTATAAACTTGTTCAAATAATATTCAATCAATGTTTGTTGTTTAACTTGTGTGTGTTTTTATTCCTATGGAATGTGACTTTGGCTTCTATACACTTTTTTTCTCTCATTGTGCTTGCAAATGAAATGAGTGTGCTTTTAGAGTGTTAAAGTTCATTTTAAGGGTCTTTGAGCCTCTCTACCTAGTTATTGACTGATTTACCATCTATTGAAACCAAGCCCACTCTTATAGATAGGGCCTCTAGTTGAATCAACCATGGTTCTTAAGATTTAAAAAAAAAGTAAAAACAATTAGGGTTTGCAGATTTAAAATAGAAAAGTATTACAAAAATAGCTACGGTTTGTAATTAAAAATATCCTAGGCTTAGTTTTTGTTCTATGAACCTAAAATAAATAAATAAATGTAGAAGACAAATGAAATAAAAAAAGATTCAAAATACAAAAATATTGATTCAATTTTAGTTCAAATTGATTGTGAGCTACTCCTAATCGATAATGGGCTCATCTAAATATTGTGTAGGCTCCTTTAGATACACTAAGGGCTACTACAAATTTTCCCAAATAGTATTCAATCAATGTTTGTTGCTTAACTTGTGTTAATTTTTCTTCTATGACATGTGATTTTGGCTCTAATGAAATGAGTGTGTTTTTAGAGTGTTAAAAGTCCATTTTAAGAGCCTCTAGACCTCCCTATGTACTTGGGGACTAATTTACCGTCTACTAAAGCTAAGCCCACTGCTATAGATAGTGTCTCCAGTCAAATCAACCATGGTTCTTATAATTTAAAGAACCAAAAAAAGCAAAAACAACTAGGCTTTGTAGTTATACAATAAGAAAAAAATACAAAAACAATTAAGGTTTGTTCATTGTTCCATAAACCTAAATGAAAAAAATATAGAAGACAAGTGAAGTAAAGATAAAAGAAGGAAAATAAAATAAAGTTTCAAAATATAAAATTACTTTTCAAACTTGCATCAAATTGATGGTGGGTTGCTCTAAATCAATAATGGGCTCTTCTGAATTTCATGTAGACTCCTTTAGATGCACTAAGGGTGACTACAAACTTGCCCATATAGCATTTAATCAATGTTCGTTGCTTAACTTATGTGCTGATTTTTTGTTCTATAGCATGTGGTTTTGGCTCTAATGAAAGCAATGAGTATTTAGAGAATTAGAGTTCATTTTAAGGATTTGTGGACCTCCCTCCCTAGTTGTGGACTAATTTACCATTTATTGAAGCCAAGCCCACTACTATAGATAGGACCTCCAGCTGGACCAACCATAGTTTTTTAAATAAAATAAAATAAAAGTAAACGGTTAGGGTTTGCAGCTATAAAATAGAAAAACATCACAAAAATAACTAATGTATGTTCATAAAAAAAGATTAAAAATGGCTTGGGCTCATTCTTTGTTCAATGAATCTAAAATGAAAAACAAATGTTGAAGAAAAATGGAACTGCAAAAAAAGATTCAAAATACGAAATTACCTATTCAATTATTTTCAAATCATTGTGTGCTATTTCAAATCAATAATGAACTCTTTCGAATATTGTGTAGGTTCCTTTGGATGCACTAAAGATTGCTACAAACTTATTCAAATAGTATTTAATCAATGTTTGTTGCTTAACTTGTGTGCTGATTTTTCTTCTATGACATGAGATTTTGGCTCTAATACTCCTTTTCTCCCTCCTTATGCTTGCAAATGAAATGAGTGTGCTTTTAGAGTGTTAAGAACTCATTTTAAAGTCCTTCAAACCTCACTACCTAGATGTGGACTAATGTAATGTCCTCTTTTCCTAGGCAGTGGTTAGATGCAGTGGTTAGTCTACCAACTAGTCCCCGCAGGCTAATAGGTTGTTTAGAGGACCCTTCGGAGGGTATTATTCGGTGTTAAGTCATTCAGTTGGTTCTATTTGGTGCTTTCTGACTCAGACATTTTAGGAAGTTTCTCTATGCATTTTTTTGGAGGTTTGCTAGACGCTTTGGCTATACTTACTATTTATAGTAAGTCATAAAGGGTGATTGGAGTGGTCGGTTGGCAATATTTCTATTTTGGGAATGGCAGTGGATTTATATCCTAGGGACATCTTGATCATTCAATGGTCCTATGTATCTAATTTTAATAACGTTAATTATAAAGTTAATTTAAATTAATTAACTTTATATGTTATTATAATATATTAAAGGACTTTATTAAAAGTGGGATATTCATGTTTTTAAAGTGCACTTTATAATTTAAAGTTAAGTGTCAATTCAAAACGGAGTTATAAGGCAGGAAAAGTAAATTAAATGAAATGTAATTCAAATGCAAATTGGGCGTGGAGTTTGGGAAAAATATAAAAGGGCATTGAGAGCTCATTTTACACATTTAGGTTGAAGAAGGATATTTTGCTAATGGTTTTGCAAGAGGACTGGAGAGTTTGGAAATACTCAGCTTCACCAAGGACAAAAACCCTCGTGGGGAACACCTCGGTATAGGAGTGAGAGATCTCCCAACCCAGCTTGCAGACAATTCCATTTTAGGGGTTGGGCTTGTGCATCAACGGATTCAAGAAGATTTCCTATTTTTCAAAGTTCGAAGGAATCAATTGGAAATTGCAAGAAGATTGTCCATCTTTCAAAGTGGGTATTTACACAGAGGGCTTTGACACCTTTATCAAGAGGTTGTGAATTGTTCATGGCTCTATTGCATTCAGTCTAGTGGCCGCCACATTGCAAGAGGACTCTAGGGAGGTTGTGGAGATTGATGCTCCATATATTTGCACCTGGCACATTGAATATTGGACACCTAAGTCCAAGGTTTGATGATTTTATCAGCGATTGAATTGAATAATAGAAGTGGCTCTTATCTATGGGTTGCGTTGGAAGTAGAAGAGGAAATTGTGAAGTGATTCCTTTGAACTTGGTGTCAAGTTTGGCATCGGTTAGATACTATCAAGGGGGATATATGCTATTGCTAGTCAAAGGTAATTTTTAACGTTTGAAGACAGCACCATTCCAATCAAGCTATGGGTCTCTATCAGCTGTTACCAACTGTGGTGAGTTTGCCAGGTGTCCAAGTTGGCTGGGCAAAATATTCAGGAAAACATAACAGCAGACATAGTCACTTCTTCATACTCCAACATGGGGCTTACACTACTAGCCATGGCATCATCAGGAGCTGCAAATTGGCATTTATGCTTTGAGTATATATATCTCTATTATTTTATTGATAGAACTATTGTTGTTGAGGTTTAATGGTTGCATGTTGTTCATATAGCCAGTAGATTTAATAATTTTAAATGTTGGAAAGTATTTCGGAGTATTTTGATATTCCAATGCAATCCTATATGTCTGATATAAAACTCAGAAAATGGATGATACTCAGCAGTGTCATTGTGAGTGGTTATTTGTGCCAATTTAATTTTTTGAATGAATATATAACCAGCAGATATAATACAATGCATGGGACTACTCGTGTTCTTAATGTATTTCATTTGTAATTATTATAACCACTGAGTTAACCCAATTCAGTAAGATGCAAACTGCTTGACAACATGTCTCATATGTCAAACTAAAAAATATCGAGCAAAATTGCAAGTTAAAAGTCAGATTGGGGTGGTACATTATAGTGGTATCAAAGCTGGTTTTCCTGCCAGCCTGAGGGGTTAACTGTGAAAGGTATTTCATATTTCTTTGTTGAGTGACCAACACTCATATAATCTAGTCTCAGTTTTAAAAATATGGATTCAGTGAGTGACAAAGGATTGGTATTTGAAGATGGAAAATGGTTGACAAGACTACTGTACAAAACAGGTAGTAAGCTCAGCAGTCTACCTCAACCAAGGGATGATACTTTGGTCACGCTGAAAAGAGTAGAAGAATGTTGAGACTTGTTGAGTAGTCGCATTCTGATTTGTTGCGGATAGCTATGATTCCAACAGTGACTTCTTTGGGTTGCAGATAGCTATGACTCCAACAGTGACTTCTTTGGGTGAGCATGAGCTTTTGAGACATGAAAATAAGGAGGCAAGGCTCATTGTTAATCTTTGCATCAGTGAAATTATAAGGATTACAGCTCTTGAAGTTACTTATAATGTTGGAAAAATGAGGGAGATATTGCAGTTGATCATCAGAAGCTTTGATGGGATAGGTGATGTCAAAAGCCCTTTTTTCGGAAAGAGGGTTAGGATTCTAGAGTTGATGGCAGAGGTGAGATCATGCGTTATTATGCTTAACTATGATTGTGATGATCTTATTTTACAGATATTTTGTCTTTTCTTGGATGCTATCAGCAAAGATCATGACAAATCTATTCAGGATCACATGAGGACATTATGGCTTCAATTATTAATGAAAGTGATGAAATTTCCCAACCTATCTTATCTCTATTGTGGGTTGTTCTAAAGCAAGAGCGGGTGATGTCTATAGCTGCTTATAACTTGGTTCACAATGCTTTCAAACAATGTGAGGGTAAGCTGAGGCCCTACTTGTTTGGTAAGGAGCAGGTGGAAGAAAAGGGGTTCAAATATGAAGAAGGGTTAGTGTAGGAAGGAGCCTTGGTTGGTGACTTGCAGCCTATAGGTGATCTTGGTAAAGATAAAAATCAGTCAACATGCATGGAGTTGAACAAATCAGAAAACCAATCATCTATTGTAGCCACATCCGAGGAGCAATCTTCATTTGGGGCAGTGTTCCACAGGGATGCGTCCCCCCTAAAAAACCCCGCATTTCCTAGACGGGGACGTCTCAGAGACTTGGGGACTTGGGGGGGACGTCACCCCACCAACCCACCACCAACGCCACCGTCCCACCACTAGTGCCGCTGTCTCCAAGATGCCGCTAGGACTTCGAGGACACTGGGGTGTCCTCAAGACATCTAGGGGACTCCTAGTTGTCTCCAAGATGTATAATTCTTATATTTATACATCTTTTTATAACTATTTTTTCAAGTACTATATGTATTTCAGCACCTTGCCGACCCCCCGCCATCGTCCCCTTGTCGCCCCCAAACTTAGACCCCACATCCCTGAAACACATCCCCTACCATCCCCTCGTCCCCGTTCCCAAAACCCCGTGGAACATTGATTTGGGGGTGTAATTTTCAGTCATGGGGAAGACGTAGTAGTAGGCAATGAGTTTGGATTTTAGTATGGTACCGTTGCCATTTCATGCCATCCTTATGACCCATCATGGAAAACCAATCTGAGAGATCTCACATGGGTCATGCTGCATGAGTCTCCCTTGAAAAAGCCCTAAATTTGGCTAGGTCTAGGTGCTTCAGGTTTTCGGGTTGCCACTTCCCTCCTTCCAAGCATGCTTCCTTCATCGCCCCTGATCTTCTACCTTTTTAGCCTTCTTCCCCTTTTTCCTTCTAAGGGTTTCAGGTATCGGCCTTCGGCCTTACCCGTTAGGTCTTATCGCCCCCTCCTCGCAAGTCATAAGCCTTCCACTTGACCAAGTCCGACTAAGTCCTTTAAAGTTTCGCCTAAGCGTTGCATTTCAAACTTCAGAGATTGGGCTTCCCTCTTACCACTTACTGTTTTTCTTTTCACTCATCTCCTCCTTCTAACCTTCAATTTCCAATGATTCTCTTCGAGCATTGGAATTTCACCTAACCTCTTACCCGGTAAGAGGTAACCTCACTCCCTGACCTCCAATCCCCGAACTCACTTTTCGGTGGTTGGAAATCGGGCTTCCCGCTTCTGCCTTCCCTTCATCTTCTAGTCTCCCTCCTTTTCTCCCTAACTCCTTCCATCAAATTTGGCTAAGTGTCAAGATCTTCAGTTTTCGGAGATCGAGATATCGTTTTACCTCTTACCATTCATCGATGTGAGGTAAGCCGGTAGGCCGACCCTCGATAGGTTCCAATCTTTGTGGATTCATGGCTTCGGTCTTCTACTTTTGGACATGCGGTAGGAGGTATGAGGTAGGCCCAATGCCCGACCTCCAACATCGGCATTTTTGGGGATCCAAACCATTTATTTTACGAGTAGACAAAGGTTCTTTTCGGGCCCGATGCCTTGACCTTCCCACGATTTGACGTATTTCTTGAGTTGACGCTATTAATGGTTGAGTGACCTTCTTAGCTACTTGTTTTGATTCTAGGGCTTCAAGGACATCATTTATTGCATTTCATGACTTTTGCAGATGATCTTAGGGGTGCCCATGCTCATTTATTGCCGATTATTGCCCTCCCTTTCTTGCCCCATGCCCAAATTGTTGACTTCACGAGGGAATTTTGGAGGGATTTTCGGTATAGCATTGGTTGTTGGGTATGGTGTGCATGCCCAAGCTTGTTCTAGTGTGGATTTCATAGACGAATCTCCTTAATCTTTTCCTTATTGGACCTTGCTAACCCAAGTTAGGGTTAGGATTTGGTTTGGGGAGTTTCAGTTATGCTTGCACTTTAAAAGCAACACTTGTAATCATTTCAAAGGGTTCTTCTTTTGGGGTTCTACCCCAAGATTTTCTCTTGCAGACTATGCATTTTACATTTCTGCAACTTTAAGATTGGCTCTATGCCTTTACATTAATGAAGATTGATCATTGCTGCCTCTTCTCTCCTTGTTTATGTTGTGTAAGTTAATATTACCTTCATATTTAAGTGCTTGTTTCCTTTTCCCATACATATATGTTGTGTTGTTTGGTTTATAGTTGTTGTTTGTGAATCTTCTTTTCGTTCTAGCGCCTGGTTAAACCTTAGCCTTCATGTTTGCTCTCAGGAATCGACCAAGTGGAGAATTGTGTGAGCCTTTTTGATCCCCCCTTCTTTGATGTTATGTGCAATCTTGAGCAGGAAGAAACATTTTAAAACATGGTGCATCACCATTTCCCTTTATTCAGGCACTCCTCCTACCTTTTCCTCATGTAGTCCGTCATTTAGGGTTAGTATAGAGCTTTACAATGTTGGGTTGGACCAACCTTCACTGCACCTAGTTTAGAAATGAAGCTGGCCTTCTCCGGAGATTCAACCTCACTACACAGGGTCCCACACCTTGAGGTCGTTTCCATTGTTTCACTGGAATGTTGAACCCCGTGTTTAGCAGGGTGCAATTCCAAGTGACAATAGGTACACCCCATGGATCAGCACTTAGTGATGGGAAAATTGTGAGTGGATATGGTGGAGTTTTCAAATCATTTGATGATGACAGTGCTACATTTGATTTAGGGATGACTATATGTTTGACCAAATGTTGCCCATACTTTACCTCCACAATCAAGCATGAGGGATGGCATTTTTGATGCTCATGGTTTTGATATCAGCCTCGAAAACAAATCTGATTTAATGTTGCATGATTCTGATTGCAAATCAGAAAATTTATATGAGGCTAATTAGTCTAAGGAGTCCAATTAGTTGGCAGGACAGCTGAAGGTGAGTGAAGACTAGATTACTGCAGCCATTAAACATTTTGATGATACCCTTGAGATGATGTCCAAATGTTGTTGGAGGTCTTCAAGAGAACATATGGATCCTTATGGAGAATTTTCCCTTTCAAATTTATAGGTGCTAAGAGAAGCATTAGTGGAGATGAAGGCCAATTACATACAACTACTCTCTGATAGAGATCACTTACTCATGCTTGGTGAGATCTACTATGATGTGCTTAAGGGGAAAGAAAGGGAAATGGATAAGCTTACAGATGAGCTTATGGTTATTGAGGATTCCTTGAAGAGCACTCAGAAGGCCCTTCAAGAATCAGAATTCAGATTGATGAGCTTTGTGAGGAATTGAGCTTGGTTCAATCTTCATCATCCACAGTAGATATCCAGTCTTCTATGGTTGTCATGACACTTGCGGATGGTAGTGGTACTCATGATTTGAGGGGAGAACCCCTTATGATGGTCAAGCATGAGGAGATTTCAAATTCACATGAGTTTGAGGATCAATATGGTTCTGAGATTTTTGGGTTTACCCAGAGCTTGCGTCACAAGGATCATGAGTCACCTTTGTGGGAGAGCCAATTGAGGGCTCAAGATACAAATTCGACAAAGGTAGAGATGCATACACCACACGTTCCAGCCAGCAGTAAGGTGCATGTATCCACCTGTGACAGGAGCGCTAGTCTCTACATTAGTGAGGTAGAGATTGATATCAGCGAGTCTTGTGCTAAGGAGGCAAAGTCTTGTGTGACTAGCATGTTGGATCATCACACTATCCCATCTTACTTGCATGAGGATTGCAGGGCATCTTTTAGTGTGAGCATGTCTCCTACATCTGCCAACAGTTCGGGTAATGCATTAGTTAAGGCTGATGGTAGACATGAGTCTAGTGAGTTACAGGGACTCAAGGGACAGCTAAAGGTTACCAAGGATAAGGTTGTCCAAACTTTAACTTGTTTTGATAGCACACATAAGTTTGTGGAGTACCTCTTGTGGTCAGCACAATTGGAGGAAAGGCAGACAAGGGTAGTAGTGGGCACTTCTATAGCTAGTTTGCGAACTATCAAGCATGCCGTAGAGTAGATTAAATGAAAATACTTCTAGATGCTTTTAGGTAGGGACTTTGCTATCGGTTTCATAGAGAGGACTTGCAGAGCAACTACCCAATCTGCCTTTCAGGATCGGAGATGTGAGTGCAAAGTCCCTTTGCCACTGAACATTAATTTTTCTGATATGCTTAACTTGACATATCTCATTTGTCAGTTAAGAGGTTATAAACTGAGGATGCAATATGACTAACAGAACAATGAACATGTCAACTTACATTGGATTGCAACATCTGACCATTCAACATGAAGACCTTTTCGTGAACAACAGATAAACCCACTAGTGCGAAGTGAGATCAATGACTGATTACGACTTGGGACTGCTCAAAATTTATAATCAGTATTATCACAACCCAGTTGAGCATCTAGAACTGATTCTAGAGACTAACTGAGACTACACTAAGATGATGGCACTGATGTAAGCAAACATAGTATGAACAACAATAATAATGTTCACTGTTATTATCCCTTATCTTCCAGAACATACATTAAACTCAAGAATAGAAATGGTGGAATGAATAACAGGTAGACTATAGTTTTTTGTGTATAGGGACTGAATACAAGAAGATAGTCTCAATTCATAACAGCAGTTAGGCTATAACAGAAAGGATATCTCAACGTTTACGCCACTACAAAGGCCTGATATGATAGCACTGATAATGGATACAGAATGTTGCATTGACAGAATAATAACATAGGCTTTAACAACAGGTTATGAGTGATTAAATGACTGATTTGCAAGCACAGAATGCTCAGAAAGCTACAACAGATCATAACTTAGACTTTTAACAGTTATTACAATGATTGAACTTGACCACACATAAATTTATGAAAGAAATATAATTGGACCTGGTAAAGCATGCTTAGCCAGTGATGATAATGGGTTTGAACTGCTGTAGGAAGGCTCCAGATATGCTGAGAACCTCATGTCATGGTCCTCCATCACCCAGTTTACCTTGGTTCCAGCTACACGATTCCCAAACCTTCACGCGGGCTGAGTATGAATGATTACGATTTTCCAAACCTTCTTTGAGTCTGCTATTTGAAGTTTTCAACCATGCTGATAGGAACTTCATGTTAATCTGCAATCCTATACGTGATTGCTGGAAGTAGCTCGATGAGTTTTGAGAGGATATACACCTCCGTAGAGAGTCACGACTCACTCCAAACTGCCTTTCCTGACTCTTAACCTCCTCACGACTTCTCTAATATAATCTCTCCTTTTAAAAGTCTTGCCACAGGTATTTGAAGGCATACGAAAGCCAAGGAAAATCTCCACGTTGACCGCCTTTGTCTGTTTCCACGTCCTTGGTGAATAACCCATGCATCCCCTTTAAATATTCCTGCAAGCTTAATAAACTTCCATTCCCTTAAAGAGACCCATGTCTTTGTCTTGGGTGAGCTTCTTGCTTGCCTATCGTGCCCCTTGACCACCAAACTGTTTGCTTATATTACTTGTCTTATACAATCCTCCTTCATTTAACTTTTCTGACTGCTCAACTCTTTTTCTTATCTGCCCAATGTATGCGGGCCAAACTTATTTAAATAAATCCATTCACAATCAGATAATATTGACTAAGCAGGCAAGTAGCTAGGTCAGCAATATTTCAATATTTACCTGTAATCTCAGAAATCTCTTAACAATAAACCAGATATAAATATGTAAATGATTCAGAAACTCTTATTCAGAAAATTCAGTACTTAGCTTCCCAAACAAGCAAATTGTCAAAGGAGACCATAAAATTGCTTTATCGCTCACGTGCGAACCTTGGATGGAATTGCCAACTCTAGCTAGGGATGGAATCTTTCACCTCCGAAATTGGAACCCGTAGGAAATCCCTCCTAGGGCTTGAACTCCAAAGAGCTCCTCAACTTCAACTCTAAATGAAAATAATATTCCAGAATATGAGAGAATTAGCTCTCAACTGCTATTTATAATACTTTTTTGCACTTTTAGGGTTTTCCCACCTAAACCACTTAATACAC
>VDFB02080021.1:0-37650 GCA_007258455.2 Sequoia sempervirens | reverse complement strand
CATAGAGGGTAGAGGGAAGAGAGATAGGAGTGATTGAGTGAGAGACTTGGGAGAGAGAGAGAGGGAAAGAGATAATATTTAAATATTTTATATATTAGTAATATTAATTAGTTATATAGTATTTTAAATATTAGTAATATATAAATATATATATATACATTAAGTAAAATATAGAAATAATACTTTTCATATAAAAAAGTACCCTTTTCTTGACATGGGATTAATTCATGACAAACTGGCTTAATGAGGCCTTGATTCATGTGTTGTGAAGCATTTTATGCATCCACACTAGGTCTTGGTCCCTTATAAATTGAATAACATGATTTTAACATCTTGTAAAGGTGTTGTAAGATACTTTCACACTTTTCTAGACTTAATGAACCCATTTCTTCCTAATTCAACATTATAAAATGTGTTTAATAACATTATCACACTAATCTAGAAGGCTTATAACTTAAACTTTATGTTAAACTAGTGTTGTAATGTGTCTCACACATTTATATTGGTTCTTGTGCCTTCCTAGGTTAAGTGGACCTCATTTTAGTGTTATAAAGTGTATTTAATCACACTTTCACATTGAATGATGTGTCCCAAGCCCTATTTTACATTTAAATCATCACTAATAGTCCCCTATTAACCCATATTTTGCATCTTGAGGCCTAAATTGATCAAATACCCGACAATGTTGCATTTTAGACCTTATTTCCTTATCTCTTGGCATCTGAGCTATAAAATTGGCCCTTGTGGGATCCATTTGCCATGCATGGTGAATCAGTCCAATCTAGGTGGGACCCATTTTCCATGTGTGGTGAATGAGTCCCATTTGGCCCAATTTTGACCTTTAAGTGAGAAAAAAGTGGAATTTGAGTTTAACGTTACTTCATGTCGACCTGTGATGAGGTATTAATTGGTAAAATAGGTTAATTTCCTATAAATTAGATCATTTTAACTCATTTTCACATCCATTAACTTAATTCACATGTTTATCCACCAATATTTCATCTCAAGTCAAACAACTTAGGGTTTTATCATTGCAAGACATCAAGAAAGCTCTTGAAAAGATTCAAGGGATGAATCTTCCTCCATTGCTACATAAATCCAATATTAACATCATGGTAGGGTAATCTATTCCATTGTTCAATGTTTCATTCCATTCCTTCAACATTTTGGGTTAATTACCTAAAAGGGGTTTGACCAGGGTGAACCCCCATGCCCTAACATTCAACATCTATCTCTCTTGCATTGTGTGTTTGCAGATTTAGGATTCTTGGAAGCTTAAAAATAATTGTAGATTGAGTTGCAAGGTTGTTAAAGTCTTCTCTTCATTCAAAAAGTCAAAATATCAACAAAAATCCATTTTTAGACCTGTAAATTAGAGTTTTAGAAGCATACACCTATAGGAAGTCAAAGTGTAGATCAGAAGCTTCAAAAACCGCATTTGAAAATACAAAAATTTAAAAGTGGACTCATTCACCATGGGTGGTGAATGATTCCCACTCCAAGGTTAATTTCAATATTTTTGCATTTTTGGGTACCCTTTTGTCAGAAACGGGTTTTGGCTTAGTTTGACAAAACTGGGATTGATTCACCTAGAATGGAAAATGAGTCCCTCTAGGCTTGAAAATCAACATCAATAGTGTTTTAGAAGCTATTTCTTGTCTCCTTCAAGCTTTCAAGTGCACACTTCAAGTTTCATTCATTTTTGTTTAGATTTGCATTCATTTCTAGTTCATTGTTGTATTACATAATGTGTTTTCAAACATCACTTGTTTCTTAGGTTTTGCATTTATAATCAGTTATATAGATCACTTAATTGCATTTATATCATTTCATTTAGGCATAATAACATCATACATTGCATAATTTTAATGAACCCTTTAGCATTTTTGGCCCTACTCTCTCCATTTAGGTGAAAAACCCTAGAAGAGCTAGAGAAGTGTAAGGAGAAAAAAATCTATGGTTCATTTTGGTGAACCTGCTTTTCAAACATTTTATTGTCTGCTTTTGGAGTTGTTCATCATAGATCTATCATTGCATTCACTTTGCATGTTAGGTTTCAAATATTTGCATTCATAAAAAGTTCATTTAGGTTTGCATTTTTGGCATCTAAATTTGTGTAACTTTTTTGAAATTCTGCATTTTTAACTTAGTACTGCATCATAGCACTAAAAAAACATCAAAATCAGTCAAAAAATTCTGAAAATTCTGAAAAAATTCCATACTACCACTCATTTTCCACCTTGGGCGAATCAATCCCTTCTAACCCCTGAAATAGCATTTTACAGAACTCAGAACTCTATTTTTCAGCTTCTATTTGGTGCCTTAACCTATCTATATCATTTAGGTGTATTTCTGTAACATGCATTTCATAAAATCTAGCGTCAATTAGCTCATTTCAGTCTATTGTCATCTTTAAAATTTGAAAAAAAAGTGCATTCCTCTTTTGCATCTTTGCTTTAGAATTGTTTTGTTTCAAGTTTGTAGAATAATCATTCTATCATGTTCTCATTACAACATTCTATAGTTATCCTTTTGCATGTTCTCTTTTTTAGATATTATTGCATGTTGTAAGCAACTTTTGTTAAAAGCATATGAATATGAGGTCCTTTCCCATCTCTTTTTGTTTGTCATAGATCCCTCTCCTTGTTCCCCTTTTGTGGATGAGGTGAGTTTAGTGAAAGAAACCTTGGATATTCATAACACTTACATTTTTTATTCTCTTATTATCTCTCACACTTG
Organism: Sequoia sempervirens; assembly: GCA_007258455.2. Lineage (NCBI taxonomy): Eukaryota > Viridiplantae > Streptophyta > Pinopsida > Cupressales > Cupressaceae > Sequoia > Sequoia sempervirens. The sequence continues at coordinate 34,911 of VDFB02080021.1, read as the reverse complement.
TGAAGGAGATATTTTAGTGCTAGAAGAACCAATTGATGAGAGTTGTGACAATATGAGTTATTTCTCTCCTCTTACCTCTCCTATTAGACATAACATTACTAAAGAAGAGGACATCACACTAAGTCATCATGAAAAACAAACAACACAACATGACAATGAGACCATAGAAACATTTCTTAACATCACTCTACCTAGTCTACATTCATCTCCCAACTCCTCCCCTATTTGTGAGAATATTTTTGTAAGAAACCATAGTAGTCACATTCTTTGTGAGGAGGATATGTTGACATTAGATGATCAAATCTTTAAGACCTATGAAAATCCTCTTTATTTTTCTTCCCCTATTTTGGAAGAAATTATTGGACAAAGGGATGTAATCAAAGATAACTGTGAGAATCTTCTTGCTCCCTTTCCTAATGTTTCCCCCATCCAAGAATACATACTTAATCAAAAGGGTCCAATCATTGAAAAACAAGAATGTGATGGTTTTTCTTCTTTTGATGCCTCTCCCACTTCTGATGAAGCTAATTTGCACATTTCAACCTTAGATGAACATATTACAAGCTCTCCTAGTAGGGTAGATAATATGGAACAAGAGAATGAGACATTACAAACAACGAATGATTGCATAAAGTCTTCCCCTAATCTCCCCATTATCAATAATCAAACACATTCAACCATTAATAACTCCCTTGGTTGTGATGAATTTATTTTGGATGAACCAAACCTTAATTGTCACGAACATGTGGTTTGCTGTTCTCCTAAGAAATCTCCTTCTAGGGAGGATATTATGACTCAAGACAAAGATAACATTCCCCTCAAAGACAATGAAGACTCTCAATTGTTACAGGATGTTAACATTATTGAACCTCAACTTATCCTTTATTCCCTTTCACATAAACCTTCACCTATACCCGAGTTTATTCTTCATCCACCTTCACACAAATAACAAACTCAAAACAAACTTCAACTCATCCTCTACCCACCTAACAAAATTGTATCTCAACAGTTGAGTTATAATATTGTTGCTCATACATATAACACTCATAATAATCCGCAGCCACCACAACCAACCCCAATCTCTTTACCTTTACCTAATCCACCTAGTGCCCCTCACTTCATCCCCCATACAAAGGAGTATGATCTTGTTGAACAACTTAAAAACACTCCTACTAAGATCTCATTATGGGACCTTATTGAAGCCTCCCCTCACTATCACAACATGATCTAGTCTACTTTGCAACGATTTCTTGTCCCTTCTAATGGGAAACCAACTAACACTGTAGCCATAATCCAAGAAGAAAAGCTTGAAATTGTTTTCCGCCAAATTGAGCTTCCTCCTTTGGAAGTGCAAAAACAAAATGAAGCTTTTATGATTATTGCTCAATACGAATGAACAAGGATTAAGATAAATCTTATAGATACTGGTTCCACTCTAAATGTATGTAGCCTGAACCTTCTCAATATAATTGGTATCAATAGATCAAACATCCAATCTAATTCTTTATCCATCAGGGGATTTGACAATGTAAGAAAACAACCACTTGGAGTGATCAATTTACCCCTTATAGTTGGAGTGGCCACATTAGATACACTAATCCATGTTATGCCTAATGATATTTCATATAACCTTCTTCTAGATAGGTTTTGGATTCATGCAATGAATGGTGCACCTTCCACTCTTCATTGTAAAATGAAATATATCTACAATAACCAAGTGTACACACTCAATGCTAATGATGAGCCTTATAGTGTATTACAACTTGAGAAAACCAAAGAGAACCCCTTAAACACATTAACATCAACCACACAAGTGGAACCCACACAACACAAGGACAAACAACAACATAGTGAACAAGCCATGAAGCTATTAGATGATGATTGGGGTTCCTTGGATTTTACACCCGACTTCATGAGCGAGTACAAGATCATACACAAAGATTCAAATAGGGAAAATGAAAACACATACGACCCTTCGAAAGCATCCACCTCAACCAATTTAGACAACAAAGAAAACTACACAACAACCTTTGGTGAACAAAATAATGAACAACCACCCAATTCCAAAACAATGGAAATGCTTTATGGAAAAAGGCTATGAGATTGTGACACAACTTGGCTATAGTGGAAAATTATGTGGTGCTAACGAACAAGGTATCTACAACCCTATCGATCCTTTCACACAACAAACAACTCATGGTCTCTGTTATTGTCCTATAATAGAGATTGCCAAACCTTCACCCAACATCACCAATATTCCACAATACACTCCTAAATCATCCTTAACAACTAATGGTCTTGAACATCATCCTTTACTAAACATGCAAAACACAACTATTCCTTCGCTTAATGTCAATGTCATCTTGCAAAATGCTCATGATTTGAATTCGTTAGATTTTATATCCTCCTATGGAGAGAATAAAATCTCACAATCTAAAGAACCTTGCATAGATATGGCAACCATTACTAAGCAAGATGTATCTTTGTCACATACCAGAAGACCACCTTCTACCATTGATCAAGAGGGTATCTTGTTGAGACTCCTCCAAGATCACTTGATCACCCTCCATCCAAGAACTCAAAAGAAATGCCATTTCAAGACTTCATTCTACACCTATCATAGAGTTCATGGTCACTCCACTAATGAATGTAATTATTTGAGTCATAAAATACAATATTTTTTAGGAGTTTGGTATGCTTCCCTATATGGGGGCACCTCATTCCTCTAATTGCTATTTATTTTCACTCTAACATACCTCTCATCAATCATTTTGACTCACCTTTTTCCTACACTAAGTGGGGGCAAGGAGTTCGATAGCCTTGTCCTCGTATGTCACTTTTAGTGGCCTCCTTTGGCAAGTCATTAACCTTTCATGAATACATAAGAGCAAGCTTGTAATGTGGAACACATTCCTTAAGTTAGCTTACATATGACATACTACCTTTTTGATGACGTAGCTTATCGAAAACATATGACTTGGCATAGGGCTTTCCACATAAGCTCTCATGTCTTCTTCTCTCTTCTTCTACTTTAAATAAATTGCTCAAAGTATGGGTGTTCACAACCACTGTAAAGTGGGGGCAAATAACACCACTCACATTTCATTGTGTAATTTTATTTTTGCAATTTCCTCTCTTGGAAGCATTAGGTACGATGTGCCCTAGGATGAGACCTTGCACTTTCCTCTCTTGGAAACAAGATGAAATTTTTCGCACTTATCCTATCTTGGAGACATTGAACATGATGTTCCCTAAGATGATACATTGCATGAAAAAAGAAAAATCCCTTTGAACAATCCTTACACTATTCTACATTAACAATGTCTATGAGTTTCAAGCATACAAATTTTTTCTTACCTCATAGAGCTCAAAAAGCATTTTCCTTTGTGGTGCCTTATTAAAGTTATTAGGAGGTATAACTTTGGTATGGTTGAGCGGGAAGCCCATCTAGCAGCACAAATTTCCCCATAGTCACATATTTGTTTGTGAGTGCATACCAACTAATGTGTACTCCTCACTTTTTTGGATTTCTCAGCCTGTAGACGATCAAAAGTTTTGTGGCCCCAGAGTGAGTATGTTGTTGACTTCTCACCCCATAGACGACCTGAAGTTATGTGGCCTTAGAGTGAGTACATATTTTCCACCCCATTTTTCTTCTCTTACCATTGCATGATTTTGTATCTTGATGGTTTGACATAGGATCTTAGATCCTAGGGGCTTAAGCAACCTCCTTTGATCTTTTTTATTCTTTGTCATCTACATCTGTACATGAGGATCTCTCTTCAATGTCTACTTTCATGTGAGTTTGAAGCAAGTTCATCCTCTCACTAAAGTGGGGGCTAAATGTGCCATAGAAAAAAATACCCTTTGCTTGAAATGTTATTAATTCTTGATAAATTGGCTTAATGAGGCCTTGATTCACGTGTTGCGAGGAATTTTATTCATCCACACTAGGTCTTGGGCCCTTATAAATTGAATAACATGCTTTTAATGATGTCTTGTAAAGGTGTTGTAAAGTGTGGTAAGATAATTTCAAGATTTTTCTAGACTTAATGAACCCATTTCTTCCTAATTCAACATTATAAAATGTGTTTAATAACATTATCAAACAAATCTAGAAGGTTTATAACTTAAACTTAATGTTAAACTAGTGTTGTAATGTGTCTCACACATTCACATTGGTTCTTGTGCCTTCTTAGGTTAATTGGACCTCATTTTAGTGTTATAAAGTGTATTTAATCACACTTTCACATTGATTTTTGTGTCCCTATTTGACATTTACATCATCACTAATAGTCCCCTATTAACCCATATTGTGCATCCTGAGGCCTAAATTGATCAAATACCTGACAATGTTGCATTTTAGACCTTATTTCCTTATCTCTTGGCATCTGAGCTATTAAATTGGCCCCTATTAGACCCATTCACCATGCATCATGAATCAGTCCCATCCAGGTAGGACCCATTTGCCATGTGTTGTAAATGAGTCCCATTTGGCCCAATTTTGACCTTTGAGCGAGAAAAAAGTGAAATTTGAGTTTAATGTTACTTCATGTCATCCTGTGATGAGGTATTAATGGGTAAAATAGGTGAATTTCCTATAAATATAGATCATTTTAAACTCATTTTTACATCCATTAACTTAATTCACATATTCATCCACCAATCTTTCATCTCAAGTCAAGCAACTTGGGGTTTTATCATTGCAAGACATCAAGAAAGCTCCTAAAAACATTCAAGGGTTGAATCTTCCTCCATTGCTATAGAAATCCAAGATCAACATCTTGGTAAGGTAATATATTCCATTGTTGCATGTTTCATTCCATTCCTTCATCATTTTGGTTTAATTACCTAAAAGGGGTTTGACTAGGGAAAACCCCCATGCCCTAACATTCAACATCTCTCTCTCTTGCATTGTGTGTTTGTAGATTTAGGAGTATTGGAAGCTTAAAAATCATTGAAGATCAAGTTGCAAGGTTATTAAAGTCTTCTCCTCATTCAACAAGTCAAAATATCAACAAAAACCAATTTTCAAACCCGTAAATGAGAGTTTCAGAAGTGGACACTTGTAGGAAGTCAAAGTGCAAATCAGAAGCTTCAGAATCCACTTTTGAAAATCCAAAAATTCAAAAGTGGACTCATTTTCCATGGGTGGAAAATGAGTCCCACTCCAAGGTCAATTTTGATTTTTCTCCATTTTTGGGTACCCTTTTGTCAAAAACGGGTTTCGGCTCAGTTTGGCAAAACTGTGACTAATTTGCCCAGAATGGTGAATGAGTCCCTCTAGGCTTGAAAATCAGCATGATTAGTGTTTCAGAAGAAATTTCTAGTCTCCTTCAAGCTTTCAGGTGCACACTTCAAGTTTCATTCATTTTGGTTTAGCTTTGCATTCATTTCTAGTTCATTGTTGCATTACACAATGTGTTTTCAAACATCACTTGTTTATTAGGTTTTTACATTTATAATTAGTCATTTAGATCACTTAATTGCATTTAGATCATTTCATTTAGGCATAATAACATCATACATTTCATAATTTGAATGAACCCTTTAGCATTTTTGGCCTTACTCTATCCTTTTAGGTGAAAAACCCTAGAAGAGCTAGAGAAGTGTAAGGAGCCAAAAATCTACGGTTCATTATTTAAATATTATACATAATAATATAATATATTATATATTAAATACATAATTTTGTAAGAGATTATCATAAATTGTATATTATATATTAAATTATAAACTATATTGTATACTCTAAACTAGATATATTAAAATAAACTAGAAACTATTTATTGCATTTTTTAAATCATATATTATAAACTGCATAACATTTTTTAAACTCATATATAAAACAAATTGGATATCTGATATCTTTGACACAAACTTTAATTCCTAGGGATTAGCCTCGGGCTTGCTTTGGAATTTGGTTCGGACATGCCAATCCTAAGAAGGCAACACAAAAAATGTGTTTAACAACTTACCTTGCTTTTCTAGACTTCACCCATGCGGTTGACAACTTTTTTTTTTACCCAAAATTGATGAAACAAGAAAGGTTTGTAAAGGATATTCTCAGCTTTCCACCAATATAAATAATGCTTTACTTTGAATTTAATAAATAATTGTTATTCATTTTCTATTAGAATTATGACTAAAGTCTTGATTGATAGGCTGATTGAAAAAAATCTATAGCTTTCAAACAATATCATATTTTTTGAATCCAAAACATGTGCCACATTCTATGCTTTGCATACTATGGGATTAAAAAAAAATGAATTTCATGAAGTTTTGACCAAGTTAAGGTGGTCAAATATACACATTTTTATATTTTTTAAAATTTGTGATAAAAATATCATAATTAATTATTTACTTCGAAAAAATTTACAAAATAATATGCATCACATCCTGACATGAGTCCTCTACTTATATCTAAAATATTATAAAAAAATATTATCATTCTATTGTAGTTAGGGTGATCAGACATACACCTACTTCTTATTTTTCCCTGAAATTTAAGTACTACTATATTGAAATTTCAAATTTTCACCAAATAGATTTTTAAAAAGTAAAAATAAACCTAGTAGTTTAGAAACTACATTTAATTTTCCACATATTCTATTCTTACATATTTTTGAAATAATATAGATAACTTATTCAAATTTTTTACATCAAGTTTCCTAACTCTAATTTTTCTTAATTTTCATTGCCACTTAAGGGCCTATTTTTTCCATGATGATCCTGCAGATACCCAAAGGTTGTAGAGGTATCATGTTAAAAATTTCCTTGGGTATGTAGGTACACATACCTACTTGTTTCAATTACACCTATATCAGTTGATGGTTTTCAGAATCCTTGGGTGGTGAGGGTTTATAGTTTGTAATTTCTTCATGAGTTGATAAGAACTATGGAGTCTTGAGCTATCTATTCATCAATAGTCTTTTTAAGAGTAAAAGTGTGAAAGGTTTTTTGCAAATTAAGAGTCTTGTTGGGAAAATGAGTAAGCCAAATGAGTCTATCAAGGGAATTCTGAAGCTTTAGGAGACTTAATCTATTTGAGTCCAAAGACAATGCTCTTGAGAATGAGGTTGAGATACTAGGAGCTCCTAAAACACCAAAGGAGAAGAAATCACACAAGAAATCTAAGAATATTGTTGTCAAGAGCATGTATAATTTGAGAGGAAGTACCATTTTAGAAGAATTGGTTAAGTTTAAAGGGAAGGAATCGGTTGAGCCTGTGAAGAGAGAAAATAAAAGAAAAAAGTATCGTAATGCCTACCTGGGGAGACACAATTCTCCCATTGAGGTTTCAGATAACCCTTCAAATGGTGGAGGTGATACTAACCCAGGGTACAACCATTATCTTCTTTCTCTATGTCATTTGAAGACTTTGACGAGGGAGGAGTCATGGTTCCTCCAGTTTCATCACGAACAAGGAGCAAGTGAACATACTTTGATGTTGATGACTTAGAGTAGTATCCCTGCCTTATTTTTACTTTTTATGACACCATTACTACTACAACAAACTCGTCCTCTTTAGCATGTCTTTCATTTTTTGTCTTTGGTGCTAATGTGGAAATGTTTTGGGCTGGTGTAAGGTGGATTTGTTGAACCTTGTGTCTTTGATGGCTAGTATCCCTTTTCTAGATAGTATATAATTTTTTACTTTGGCTACTAATAGAGAATATTCTTTGGTCAACAAGGACAAGGTGTTTTGGCGCTACTATAGCAATGGACTATTCCTTTTGGAAGGTTGGATGGTCTGCTTCACCCAAGTTACATGGAGTTTTGTCTTTTTCTCTCCCTTGTTATGAAATGATTACATGTAACTAACTGGGGAATGTCTCGAATTAAAGTGTAATTAGCTTTCAAGTGAGATGAAATGTAATTGTAATTCAACCTATTGCTTGTTGCTCCCTTATTCTATAAAAGGGATTTCAAGGTTGGTTACAAGGGTTCAGGTTTTGAGTCTCAGAATGGTATAAGTGGGAAAACTAAGCTAGTGAAAGAGTAGAAAGTAAATAAATTTATAGATGAATAGTCTAGTAAGGAGTCTAGCATGTAAGTTGATATATAATTATCTCAAATAGTTTTACTGTAGCAATAGTTTATAAATGAAAATGCTAGTTCCTAATCATATTCTCTCCCATGTAATTTTATTCCTTATTATAAATGAAATGGTTAATGATCCTTTCGTTTGTCTTCAATTTTTTTAATTGAATGGTTGATTTCATTTCTGCTTCAATTCAAGGAATTGATTAAATGCTAAAGTGAGGTCCCATATTTGTAAGGAAAGAGCATAGGATTGATAAGTAGTTATGTTTTAAGCATAGTGAGTTGAATACTGTAATGCAGTATATCAATAGTCCATTAATTACCAGTTGAAATTGCTATGGTATTATTGGTTATTACGAACATGACTCCATTACCCTAGGATGAGGCACCGGTCTTTTCATTTAGTTACCTTAAAGAAAAATGAGTTAGTTGTTCACTTGAATAGGGTCTTGAAATGAGAATGAAAATCATCTAAAATTCTTTCAATTACAATGTACCAATCTAAAGTTCCCTTTTATTCCTTGCAATAGATAACAATTTGTTTAAAGGTCAACCAAATATTTAATGAATGTTGTCTATTTACATTTGTAGGGATCTATCTATGTGTAGAAATGTTTTTGAATAAATGAATATCATATGAGCATAATAAGGATTACCCTCCTGGGTTTCACAGAGCCCGAAGTGAAGAAATAAGGACCTCAAAATCTTTACTTGTGTGTTGGCCAATCCTTACCCTTGCTAATTATTGAATTTTGGAATATTCATAGGAAAGCAGTAAGATTAAGTTTGGTTCATAAAAAATAACCAACAGGACCTAACAACGAAGATACAAATAGTTCTAAAGATGAATATCTTCCTTCTTGCAGCATGACAAGTCTTATCTCATATCCTACTATCTCAACAAAAGAAGACATTGGGAAATCACCTAAACTTGAGATGCAGGTAAATTCATTATCTTATAAATGTGAGATACCCATTCATGAAATTGAGAGTATAATTGATCAGTATTTTCAAGAAATTAGGAGTAGTAAAAAACTTGAAATATATGAGAAAAATAAACTTGAGGTTAGGCATTCCCTCATCTTGGAGCACAATAAAAAATACTAGGATCCCAATTTTGGAATTGAAATACAAGAGGGAGGGAAAATAGGAGAAGAGATATAAATTAGTGAGAGTCCTAATTAGACAATTATTCTTGCTTCACAAGAAAGACCTCATAGTTTTTTGATAAGCAATAGCTCTCGACAAAAGTTGCATTTTTTTGTAGGTTGGAAGGACTAAGTAATTAATAAAGTGCACACAAATCTCTAATCCTTGTGGAGCTTACTTTGAGTAATGATGCACATACATTGAGTAAGGGGAATGAGGTGGCTTATGTTTCCTCCTTACAAGTTAATCATTCTCCAAGTAGGTCTACTCTTTTTGTTTCAATTAGTGGAGTGACTCTTTTGAAGACTGACTTACCCAGAGAAGCAACTAAACATGTAACTTGGGGCCTTTTCATGCAAAAATTGATCCAAAAATGCCAGAGGGAATATCCTTTCAATGATGAGGGGATAGTAAAAATAACCATTTGTCATGTAAGTTCCTTTTGTGTTCAGTTGATGCTTTTGAATACACAAATAAGACAAAAGCATGTTCCTGTTAGTTTTCATGGGTCATACTTCCCTTAGCCCATCAATGGCTATGTATAAAAGATCTTAGGTTTTGGTGGTTGGTAGGTGTCCCCTACCTTATATGTAGATTTTTTCTGGTTTTTTTTTTTGGTTTGGGTTTTGCACGTTTTTGGTGTGTGTCCCATTTTTGGTGTGTTTTGATCCTTTTATTTCATGATTGTGACTTTGTTTCCCAATAGATAAGGTACTAATTTGCAAGGTTTTGAGTTTGGGTTCATGCCTTCATCCTTCATAGTCCTTGTTTTGAGTTAGAGATAGTTGTTTCCATCACTTTTAGTAGTCCCTTCAAACAAAGAAATTACACCCTCTACTTAGTTTAAAAATCAAAAGTTTTATCTTTTCGACCTTTATGTTTAGTTTGCAAACCAATATCGAAAGCTGGAAAAGTTTTATAGCTTCTCTCCCACCTACCATTTCAAAGGAATTAACTAGTGATCATTTTGTGTTGATCCTTTTTACAGTTGTTAGTCAACCCTTGGTTACCGAAATATATTTATGGATGATAAAGTGAATCACAACAAGAAGTTATGATCTGTAAAGGGACTTAGTGGATTATTTTAAATTTTGGAAACTTGTGTAGGTTGTTGTCAGGTTTCCCAAAACTTCACTATTCCTGCTATTGCATTTAAGCTAAATGATGATCCTTTTTTCTAAGTGTTTTTGGTAAATGCAAAAAGGGGGGATAATAAGCAGATTGAAGCACATCAAAGGTTATTACAACATGGTGGAGTATAAAAAAATTATTATAACTCGGGTGGACTCCGAAGTTATTTTGAATAGTCTACCTAGAAATCAATAACCAGCGCATTCAAAGTCGAATAATGCTTCATCAACGAAGATGTATTTATGAAAAGAAAAGATATTAACAAAATTAAAAGTTACATGAAAAAATACATCCATAAGTTTCAAAATTGTTCACCATGAACATAAAAATGAAAGATCTTATTACAAGGAAATATGAACATGAAGTATAAGATTGCAAGAACATCCACATTACACAGAGTAGTTTGAAAGACACACACACATATGTATATATATATATGTATATATATATATATGTATATATACACACACATATATATATATATATATATATACATATATATATATACATATATATATATATATATATACATATATATATATATACATATATATATATATACATATATATATATATATATATACATATATATATATACATATACATATATATATATACATATATATATATATATATATACATATATATATATATATATATATATATATATATATATATATATATATATATATATATATATATATATATATATTTATTGTATTATGCATTACATCAAAAAGGAGATTTTTCATCATAGGGGGTGTTAAACACATAGAAAGAACATAAGGACCCTAATGGCCTCAATGAATTCTTGCATACACTCAATTTGTGTGGGAGATAAGAGGTTTTCATTAAACTTGAAAACGTGGGTGAAGGTCTCCATATTGTTGTGCTCAAGTCTAGAACATAGTAGGGTGATTACTTTTCCAACTTGCTTATTTCATAACGTAAAAGAAATGAAAATTGTTTCATTGACTAAACCCACATGTGGATGCACAGATAAACCTCTTAGGTTGTCTTCAACACACAACAAGTACCTTGGCATCATTATATTCTCAACAACACACATCCCCCATTCGAAGCTCCTAGAGGTGTGCATGATGTTGTAAAAAAATGCTTGAGGACACTAGAGCTATGGAAGTGCACATGAGACATGAAGTGCTCACCAATAAGCTTTTGGATCACCTCCTCCTTCACATCACTACAAATGAGGAATTTCTCTCTAAGTTGGTATGCAACTAACCTATACACAATGTTGCACTCAATGCCTTCAATGACCAGAAAAAACTCTTAACCTCCAAAGGTCCATTACTTGAAGTACTTGACATACTTGAAGGTGAAATTAGCATTGTGAAAATCAGCAGTGACAAAGTTGATTTATAGAATGGTGAGATAAAACTAGTGGAGTTCACTTGAAGGCAATTAATGTTGAAAGTGCATCCAAATTGACTCAAACTCAATGTATTCAATAGGGTGATGTGATGAGAATTTGGTAAATTAGATCCAAGCATCAATGGGATCCTTTGCATGTAAAGAAGTTGCACAAAAAAAATCTTATGTAGCATGCCAATAGTTACCAAAAATGGAAGGTGGCAGATGTTTCACATGAGTGTATGTCGTAGGGCCTACTTACAACAAGCATCATTTCACTCCTTCGTCAAATCAATAAAAAATGGCGATGTAACCATAACCACCCTTAAAATAGTCATTAATGATTGCAATGCCATAATCTGACAATAATTAGTTGGTTTTTGGCCCACCATTTTATTTGGCTAGATGATAGTTAATATTCAAGAATCAATTTTTAAGGAATCCCGACTATTATGGTGTAAATTTGTTTAATATTCCTGTGTTGAATATTGTAGGGATCCAAAATTTCAATACTCCTTGCACTACACAATTCATGAGTGTCAATCTATCATAATCAAATAATTAATTTTGCAGTTTGATAGTTTTTTGTGAATGTTTTTCTTTTGTGTGCAATGGATTTGTCAATAGAGCGCTAATATTTATGGAAAAGTATACAATCTTAGATGAGCATTTGAATATTCCTTCCTTGTGAGGATGTGTTGTTTTGTGACATTTTATTCATTTATTTCTAGTGAATGTTAAGTTGCAAGTGTGTCAAGTCAACAAGCTCTTAATAATCTGGCTTGTGAGCTACAATATTGATTGTTTTCCAGTCCAATTTCCAACATCAAATTTTTCTTTAGTTTTAAAGTGATGTCTATCACATTTATTTTCATGGCTATGGATTGATGTTAGATTTCTTTTCCTGCTTTCTAGTTAAAAGCATACCCCCTCATTCATTATATTTAAAAAAATTGAAATTTGTATCAAAAGATGGAATTGTACCTCAATTAAAATTTAGAGGAAAGTCGCCAATACAATGGTGATCTCTCCAACTATTGTTGATTAATTATTCTATTTTTGGGAAATATAGAGTCATTTTGAGTTAATTATTTAAAGGACAAATCGATCAACCAACAAAAAGTATGTGTTGGGATCAATCCACTCAGACTAGTCATTCTTCTTGTGTCTTGAATCACTAGGGGCCCTAAGAATTCATCAAAAAGGACATGACAAGGTTGAGGTACAAATTTCATTCTCCCCCTTTCTATACCATATTGAAATGCATGGTTAAGGTTGCCTCTTGGGATGGTGAAATATACAAGTAATACCCCTAATGGAAAAAGTTAATGTTAGATTCCTGTAATCCCTATGATTGCCCTAATCATGAGGGGAAAAGATACATGCACTAAAACACCATGGGATCTAAACTAAGCACAAAAAGGAAATGCGGGACTTTTCATCTCCAAGATTGCACTAGGAACAAGGAGATAGCATGCATCTAAACACATTCAAAGACATAGAAAACAATGTTCATTAACCTTCTAAACTAACTTTAGTGCATAGGTCTGTAAGAAATAAAAAATCCTAGACAAAAACTCTACCACACAAATGAGTTAATAGTTTCACATTCTTTCATTTTGACTACTAAAAATAAGTTGCACCACTTTGTTACTTCAAGGATTAGAAAACAAGGTTAGCATAAAAATAAAAATAAAAATTTCAAAGAATAGAATAACAAAAGCTTCAATAGACAAAGCATAAGTGCTAAACTACACAAGGACAAAAGTATAGAGTATAAGTGTGATTCTACATAGATAAAAGAAAAACAAAAAAGGAAAAAGGAAAAAAAAAAAGAAATAAAAACATAGAAAATAGGTTCTCACCTTAAAACTAGAAATGTCGATCTCAACAATAGAAGCATGTAGGTAGAAACATAATCATAGTCTCATATTATAGAGGAACTAACCTAGATAGACACATAAAGTTATTGATTTCTCTACAAAAATGACTATAAACACAAAAAAAGAGATAAAATGGTTAATAATGATAAGAAATAGGTTAGTGAATAAAAGAACACAATAAAACTAAAAAAATAAAATAAGAACAATAGAGAAAATTAAGTGTTAGAGCGTAAGCATCACTTTAGAAACATAAGCACAAAACTAAAATATAGGTGATGATGCTTAAGGTACAAGCATGATTTTAGAACTTAACAATAATAACTACAACAAAATAGTTAGGGCTTTTACAAAATAAAGAGTTATATAGTAGAAAATCACATAAAAAGTTAGAAATCACTACAAGGAAACCCTAGAAAATTTGAAAATAATAAAAGTGGTTATATCAATGTAGAAGTGATGAAATGTAGAGTGTAAGCATCATTCTTGAGAAAAAGTAATAATACATAGTCAAAAGCACCATTCTAAAAATTTGATTGAGAACTAAAAAAAGACAATAAATTTTGTTTAGTAATAGGGGTATGGGTCCCACTAAGAAATTCTATAATAAAAAATAAATAAAATGAAATAAGGTAAATAACATAAAGATAAAGCTAACAAACAATACCTTTTATCTTTCCTCACTTTGCTTCTTAGATAGAGTGAAAGTATAGTGCACCCAAGCTCCATTTGATTTGCTCTCTCAAATATTTTCTTGCTTGCTTATGTATGTGGATTGTTTAATAGTAAAACCAACATAATCTTGATATGATAGAGAATTGATAATGGCAAAATGATGGAATGCACTTGATAGAAAAATACTTGATGATAATGAAGGGAAAAGGCTTCTATTTATAGAATCATGGTGTGAGGAATGAAGAGTTAATATTTTTCCAAAAGATCAAGGGTTTAGATTAGAGGTCTCTCAAGAAAGATGGAATGGACAAGTGTCATGAAAGGGTTTATTGGGAAGGATGGCTTAAATATGGAGATTGGTTAGGAAAATGAGAGATTGTGGTAGGATTACCAAAAGAGACAAGATTTGACTTTTTTCCTATTCCAAGGCAATTGAGAGTTTAAAAATAGGATTTATTGAAAGGGGAGATATTACCCTTTGAGTGGATTTTTGAATGTTGAGGTGGCGAATTATTGGAGGAATGTGCAAGCTTGCACATGTGAAGGGGAATGCCACATGACACAATGACAAGTCTAAGAGTTAGAGGAATATTAAATTGGAAAAAATATTAATAATATATTAGAAAGGAGTAATTAATTAATTAAACATACATTATTTAATTAATTAGAATTAGACCAATTATGTGGAGTAAATGGTTCAAATAAATAAATTAATCAACCTTATTCAATAATAAAATTATTTAGTTAACTACAAAACTATAGAATGAAAATAATTAATTAAATATTTATTTAATTGATGATAAAATGAAAAGTTGATTTTGAAGTGTAACAAATATAAATTATTAACAAATACCCTTACATTTATTAAAAAGGACTCAACCATATAATTATTTTCCTTATTAAAAAGATAAACCCTTTAATGTTTAATGTTTAAGTATAAAGAATCCAAGAAAAGTTATACTCTTGTCTTACTTACTAGAAATTAATAAGACAACACCCACATACACAAATCAACGTTGATAGTGAATATAAAACTACAAATTAATAAGACAACACCCATGTACACAAATCAAAGTTGATGGTTAATATAAAACTATAAATTAATGGGACAACACCCACATACACAAATCAAAGTTGATACTAAATCTAAAACTACGAGAAAGTTTTCTCACATGAAAAACAAGCATATTTCTAACAAGACAACACCCACATACACAAATCAAAATTGGTAGTAAATATAAAACTACAAATTAATAAGACAATACCCATATACACAAATCAAAATTGATGGTGAATATAAAACTATAAATTACTGGGACAACACCCACGTACACAAATCAAAGTGGTATTGAATGTAAAACCGCAGGAAAGGTTTGCCAGCGTAATTCTAGCGAGACTTATTATGAAATTTATCAGACCTATTTATCACGCCATTGAATTACATTTACCAGAGACTCCTTTTTGAATGCAAAGCCGCTGTTAACGCAGTAAAAACACGCCATTGAATTACATTTACCAGAGACTCCTTTTCGAATGCAAAGCCATTGTTAACGCAGTAAAAACAATAAAGCATTCATGGGGCGCCTAAATGACGGTGGGTGTATTTGTGTTGTCCTCTGTAGTCTGCTTTCAATCTGTGCAGGCATCGAAACCATTAATGGTAAAGTCAAAATCCCAGCTTTCTTCTCATTCGGGGACTCAATCGTTGATCCTGGCAACAATAACTTCCGTCCTACCATCGCCAAGGCTAACCATCCCCCATATGGCCAAGAGTTTATGGGTAACGAAGCAAATGGTCGCTTTTGCAATGGAAAACTTGCAACAGATTTTATGGGTAAGCTTCTTCACCATCTCGTATTTCTAACGGTTTAAAAAAAAAAGATATCTAGATGTAAGATTAATTAATAGAATTTGGGGCTGCAGCTTCTGGACTTGGGGTGAAGGAAACGATTCCGCCATTTTTGGGTCGTAATCTCAACAGCCAAGACCTTCTCACTGGAGTCAGTTTTGCTTCCGCCGGGAGTGGATTCGACAACCTCACCTCCGCACTTTTTGTACGTTAATTTTTCTTCTTTTATTCTGACACTGCTTGATCTAAATATCGACATGGTTTGCTGTTAACAAGCTGGTTGCAGTTACTCATCTTACCTCCCTCTACTATTTACTACGTCTTGGTCTGTGATTTATTCATTCATTGTCTTTTCCAGTTCGCTTTGGCTGATGATGTATAATAGAGTAGTATGATCTGAAACATTTGATAGAAAAATGTTCATATAGTCAACAAATTTGCATCAAGGATTGGAATAGTCTCATTCTTTATGGTGTTAGGGCTTTATATTTTGTCCATGATTTATTTTGTTTCAAAATTAAGGATTGAGGTTTCATCCTTTACAGTCTCTGTCCTCTATACCTCCTTTAACATGTTGGTATCTATGTACGATGACGTTCTTTTGAGTTAGTGCAGGGTTTAAAAGACATTTATGGTGCACTATCTTTAGTTATGTGTCAAAGAGTAGGGGACCTCATTTCTTATCGTGTCCAAATTTTACAATTGTTTTTACTTAATGTCAAAGATTATCGAACCTCATCTGCTATGATGTTAATTCTTTAAACTTTGTTGTTGATACTAAGTACACACTGAACTTCTTTATATGGAGAATTTTTATTTTTATTTTTATAAAACCAATCTTTACACCTCTTCCCACTCAATATCAACAAAAACCTTATACCTCATAATATTATACCTTTGCATCTACTTTAGGTTAATAGAAGAGACCTCTTCCTTATAAAAACTAATCCCTACAGATTCTTTCTAAATGACCATTCTCACCCAGTCTACTTAAACATCTCACGAATAATTCATCAATCACCTTGATTTTTCTTAAACTAGCTGCCATTAAAGAAACTACTTTTCTCCCATCTATTTTGAACTTTTATTTCCACATCCATATTATTGATAAGCTCCTTTCCATTACACTCCTCTCTAATTTATATAGTAAATTTTGAAGAAAATGGATGGTCTTCTTGCAGAATGCGATACCAATGTGGAAACAAGTTGAACTATTCAGGACGTATAAGGCGCTGGTGGAAAATATGGTGGGGGAAGAAAATTCATCCTACATAATTGGGGAAGCCATATTTGTGGTAGTCGCAGGGACCAACGACTTTTTATTGAATTATCTGTTTCAGCCCACTAGAAAAAAACAATTTAGCGTCTATCAGTACCAGGAATTTGTACTTGAGATCTGCAGCAATTTCATTGAGGTAAAACAAATTTCATTTTGAATGACCAAATCTTGCCTTAACACAATTTTAAAAACCTTTAATTTTGTTAAGCAGGATATGTACAAGCTTGGGGTACGCAAACTGGGCATGGCTGGGATCCCTCCACTGGGATGCGTGCCGGTGGAGAAAACAGTCCATGGACAATCAAAACTGAAGGGATGTATTGAGGCCATCAACGATATAGCATCTTCTTACAACGAAAAGCTCAAGGAAACTCTCCAAGGATTGAAAGCTAGTCTTCCAGGCATTAGAGTGGAGTACCTAGACATCTACGAGTCTCTTTTGGACATGATAAAAAATCCATTGTTATACGGTAAGATTTAAAAAAAAACCATAATTTTTGGCATTTCTAAACAGTTGAAGCCATTTTATTCTGAGTATAATTGTGGGCTGTGTTGCAGGGTTTAACATATCAGATAGGGGCTGCTGTGGGACAGGATTAATCGAAACTGGGCCGCTTTGCCATGTTAAAACTCCAATTACTTGTTCAAATACATCATACAGTGTTTTCTGGGATTCTGCTCATCTTACAGAGGCGGCATATCAGATAGTTGCTAACCTACTTTTGCGCCAATATATTTCAAAGCTGCTCTAAGAAATAACCCAAAATATTTATTTTCAAATGGACTAAATTTATGTACAATACCGTAAAATATTTGCTCCCTTGAAAGGGAGTGGCTTATTTATGTAAGGATAGTGAAGGCTAACAACAACGATGACCTGTTTAAATGCGCATTTAAGTATCTGCCCCGTTTCGACAGGTTTAACCAGCTCTTGCATGTGGCTTCTTAAAGTGGAGTAGTACTTTTACAGTTTTATGAGTTGGTTTTTTAACATAATGCTGGAAACTGTTAGTGATTTAATTATTGTTTTTATCTTAGGTGTAATAAAGAAGTGGTCAGTTGTGAGTGAATTTTTATATTTATGATAAATGTTGTATGACTTTTTTTTCAACAGAAGAGAAAATTATGAAATAACTCTTTAAAATTAAAAAGGGAGATAGAAAAATAAAGGATATTATGATTTTTTTGGTTAAAAGAGATATTAATAAATAATATGTGTAAAAAACTCTTGTAAATAGGTGGAAGAATAATTATTTATTTAAATAATTAATAAATGCAACCTTTGTGAAAGGGTTTAATGATTTAGAAACCACCCCCTAAGGCTTATATAACCATTTATGTGAGATTTGGAAAGGCATGGAGAACATTCAAGATGGAGAACACTCAAGGAAGATGAAGGAAGTGGTTTGGTGAGCTATGGGAATTTGGAGAAGGGGCTCACAAAGTGTGCCCAACTTGAGGTAGAGAGTAGATTTAGGATCATCTAGGCTAGGGCTTGGCTTTTGGCAATTGTGTTGAGCATTGTTCTTCAAGAGCCAACACTTATGTAGAGCATTGCAATATGCTTTGTTCCTCCTAGATTGTTACATAGCAAGAGCTAGTATCACTAACATCTTCCTAGGGTAACCGTGGCTTTTCAATGTGTTGTGATTCAGCTAAAGTCAATTGTGTTTATGAATATGTTTAGTCAATTGAATAGTGAAAGTGGAAAAACCATAATATCCCACATCTTTACTAGGCTTTTTGAATTATAAAATCAACAAATCTAAAAAAAGAGTTGACAAAATGTTTTATATATTTATATACGTAAGAAATTTATTCAAAACCCTATCTATAATGTTCTCTATAATACAATAACCAAATTTCACTATAAATTTGTTACTAAGAAAAATAGTGAAATAACAGTAAAGAAAGGATTACATCTGTCCTTTTGAACTCCAATTGTTATATTTTATAAGAAACAATTTTTATAAACAAACAGATTTTTATATTCCTTTATAAAACTAAGACACTAATCTGTAATTATTCTAAAAATAATTTTAAACTTTCATTATATAATTATTATATGTACTGAATATATATATTATTTCCTTGTAACTCCTATTTCAAAACTGATTTTCTTTATAGCACAGAGCCCGTATATCTAGATTTTATTTCAAAAGTCATATACTATTTAAGAAGAGGTGTACTCTTTTATATATCCTAAACACCAATTTTTTACATTAATTAGATATGCCAACATGTAATATATTACCTAAGATGAGATTCTTTTAGGCCCTTTGTCAAGCACTTCTATTTCTTAAATATTCTTCCACAATTCGCCTATATGTCTACTAAGACGTTTGCAGTCGCAACATCAAATAAATAACAAAAAGTATCTAGTGTTCGTTTATAATCTCAACATCATCTTCACCTGTGATGCAATGGAAGCTGTGGATTGGGTATGGGCATCTATCAAAGTGTTTTATCTCCTAGTAGGTATGTATGCAAAGTGTGGAAATGTTTGAACACAACAAGGAGTTTTACGAACGAAACGTATTTATAGTAGGAGTTTAAAGTGGCCTCTGTGCAGATGCTCTCATGGGTTCCCATCATCTCCAGAAGATGCTTTCTTAAATTAAGATGGCTTCAATTTTTTGTATAGAAATGTACCCCTTAGATTTAATAGCAAGCTATGGAGCAGTTCTAGATATTGTTTAGAATATTGGGTGTATAGCAGATACTAGATAGCTTTTGAGTCTATTCGTGCCATTCTTCCTTTAGAATTAGACGATGTTTACTCTTCCCTCTTAGATAATGACGACGACAGTGGTTTATCCCATGATATACAGACATTGTATAGCAGTGACACCACCATTAATATAGCATAAGATCCCACTGGATTGTATCTTTCGTGGCACCATTTGTAACTAGAAATCACCTGCATTGTGTGCTAATGTTATCTATGAATCAACAAATATTTGTGACTGTCTTCACAGCCAACTATTTCTAGGAGGGACAACCGACCAAGTGTTCCAATTATTGTTCAAAGGTAGAGCGCTAATCAGTTGAATCTTCACCACATTTTAAATAGTTAAAGGATAATTTTACCTATTTTATGCCACATAAAAAAGGCGCATGACTTTGACTTTATGTTCCTCATTTCCTTTTACCCATTTAGTTGAATTACTTGAACTATTGCCAAATTTTACATCGGTAGAATTTTTCCAGTGTGTTTACAACTTAAAATGTGCCTCATTTTAAAAGATGGTTTCAACAACCATCACAATCGACTAAGAATCTAAGTTTAAGATGGGTTGTGTTAGAAGGATAGGCTGAACTATGTTGATCTTGAAGCAACGTGGGTTTATTCCACGTAAATTTTTCTTTCATCGATACAGAATAATATCTCCATACTTTGTAGAATGATTGCAAGGTGGTTTATATCTGTAAGGTGCTATTACGATGGGCATTATGATTGGAAATGGCTTTTGGCAGACACTCATTCCATCGTCTTCCTCAATTTTTGTGTCCCTTCAACTTACCTGCAATCACATCTCTTTTGCTTTTACCTTCGTGCTTCTAAGTTTCTTGAGATTCCATTAACATTTACAATTTAAGCCATTAACAAAGTTGGTTGAATTCTACTTGAAGCCATTAACAAAGTTGGTTGAATTCTACTTGGACCTTCTCAAAGATAGCTATTTCATTAATATGTAATATTACAAATCGAAAAAGCTATTATAATGACCACAAAGATGTACTTTTCCCATCTTTCTATACGGTAGAAACAATAATGTTTATTACATTTAGAGCACCAAAAAAAACTATCCCTTTGTCATTTCATTGGCAATAATGGCACATCAAACTTTATCCCTCTCACAATACAAATAATTGTCCATAATCACCTTATTTCAGGATTTCCTAACATCTATCTTTTTTTGGCCTCTTATAATTTTATTTCTCTTGGTTATGCCACATTGGCAAAGGGATAACTAAAGATAATGCTTTTCACAATAAGTACACCCAGGCATGGCACAAGCACCACATATTCATTCTTTTGCATTTAATCATTTACAACATAACTCATCAAGAACAACACCAAGCTGTCTTTTTTTTTCACTCCTCAATATATGACTAGAGGATGAGTCTACAAAGTGTATGCTTCATCACTTATTCTCTGAGTGGCCTTCTTATACAATTCAACTATACAGTACAACCTCAAATATTCTGCTGGCGTCAAAATGTCTAAAACATGTCATTTTTTGAAGTTGAAGAATAGAAGTCAAAGAATACCCACAAATATTTCATTTTCACATTACGATCAAATATTTCATTTTCAAATTATGATCAAGCTTGGATTAATGTGATGATTATTTGTTATATATTTTCGACATACATATACTTTCCTTTTGTTTTTGTGTTCATGGTGGTTTTATCATTCTTGCTATTTGTCCAGATGTGTGTTACATTGTGAACCTGTAATACAATTGCAAGATTATTTCATATCCTATAAAAAGCATGGTCAAGTTTCAACATCATCTTGTATAAAGGTTATGATATGAAAATGATTTTGTACTATAATAAACAATTTTTTTTATGTATTTTAATACAAGTAAAAGGATAAAAGTTGATGATTATTTCAAAGAATGAATTAGCATAATATTAGATGTATTGAATAGCATTACATGCCATAAATGGATTTACAAAACCCTACTCATTCAATAAGAACATGGATTTCTATTGAAATGTGAGTATGATGTTGATCCAAGGTATAATTTGTATGAGAGTTACATAGTGGAAATGTAGTGGGCTTATAACCCATAGGTGTTAGGATTATTTTTTGTCTTAAATTTGGTAAAATATTAGAATACACTAGTTGAAATAATATGACATTTTACAAAGAACTAATTTTTTTCTCTTAGCCTTAGACATAAGCACATGTCATTTTTTTCATAGGAGGAGAGACCACATCTAAAAATTAAAAATTATTAAGTACTCATTGCTCTTTCATGGTAGGAAAATGATTATGTATAGTTATACCATATATGTGGATTAGATTGACATAATATATTATTAAATTTTTCATTTGATGATGTTCATTTGAATATTTTATAGTTGTCGTGGCAACATAAAATGTATCCCTCTACATTTTTGTACTTTTTGGGCTCTCCTTGATAAATTGAGCTTAGTGTTGCCCTGATTTAGTGTTGTAATGTGTTTAAATCATTCACATTAGGTCTTGGGCCCTCATAAACTAAATGGAAGTAGTTGTGCTTTATTTAAGGTGTTGTAAAGTGTATCCTAGCACTTTCACACTAATGTAGGTTTTTCATTATTAATTGGACTTCTTTGTGCCTTATTTGGTCCTATTTTCTATCTACAAGCATTAATTAATGCATCTTTTTGAGGATAATCCTGGCATAAACCAACATCCAATCATAATTCATGTCTTTTTGGATTGTATGGCCTAGATTTAGTGATCTAGGACTCATACGCCACCTTGGGCGTATGGGTCCTACCTAAGTTTCAGGGCCCCAATTTGGATTGCACATAAATCTAAGCATTTCTTGAAAAATGTATCTCATAGCCTAGCGTATGAGTCCCTTGTGGCTTAAACCTAAATTAAATTCAAAGTCTTGGTGGGAATTTATTTTCCTAGATCTGATGTTAGCTTGTAGTGTTGTTATTTCGAGGAATTTGGCATAAACAAGTATAAATAAAAGGTTATTTCACTCATTTTCACCTAAGAATTTCAGAAGAGCATTCCTTATAGAAAATTTGAGTTCATGAGAGCATTCAAGTGTTTACAAGAGTATTCAAGAGCATTCAAGAGTTGATTATCAAGCATTTTGGAGCATTATTCAAGTATGAAGCATCATGTCAAAGTCATCATGCATCATGTTTGTTTTTGAGCTAACATTTGTGATGTAGGGTTTCATGATTCAAGCAAGTATTCAATTCAATATCTACAACATTCAAGCAAGAGTCAAGATCTACATCCATTGGAGTCATTTCATGCATGTTTGTAGCACATTATTCCTAGGGTTTGGTGAGTTGTAACATTACATTTTGTTCATTCATCATTCATCCTTTACATTTGATTTCATTACAAGGTTTGATTACCAAAACGGGGTTTGACCAAGGTAAACCCCTTTCCACTGACAAAACAACATTTTACCCTCTCTTTAGTGTGTGATTTGTAGATCTAGGTTGAAGACCCACTAAGGAGCAAGATTGGAAAGAAGTTGTCAAGTGTCCAAAGTTGTCAAAGTTGTCACCTGGCTTACAAGACCATTGAAGGACACCTACAAAGTAGAATTCAACAATTCAAATTTGGAAGTCAAGTTGAAAAGATAGAGCAGAGATTGAAGAGTAGATTCAGACTTTGATCCTCCAAAAAATCCAAGCAGGATTGATACGCCACTCCTGGCATATGAGTCCCAGTCTAGTGATTTTTCAAGTTTTTTAGGTGTTCTAGACTAATCTCTTCCAGATTTTTGTTCCTACCCAGAAACCGTAATCTGGGACTAAATTTCCCAACCTGGTGTATGAGTCCCAGTACAAGAAAATTTCTAGATTTCTAAAGGTCCTTAGTCAACATTGCTAGATTCCTATTTCAGTCCAAAAACCCTAGACTGGGATTGATACACCCAACATGGCGTATGAGTCCCATTGTGCCCTAAAATTAGTATTTTCAAGATTTGAGAGCTTTTTCTGAGCATATTCAGATTCCTAGGTGCACCACTTTGATTTCTCAAATTTTCTATTGTATTTTGCATTCATTCCTAGGTCATTCAGTGAAGTTTAGCATATCATTAGGTGTTCATAATTAGATCGCACATGTTACTTGTCTTTCCAAGCCATAGCTTGGTAATTAACTCTTCTTTAATAATTATTCATACCCTAGGACAACCTTTAGCAAATCTCTTTCCTTCATTCTATCATTAGGTTGAGATCTCTAGGGTTTCCTTGAGTGAAATAAGAGTGTGAAATAGGAACCCTATCTCCTCAAAAATAGAGAGACCCGTATTCTAGTTGTTTCATTTTGGTGAACCTGTATTTAGAACATCTTAATCTTGATTTGGAGTCCATCATTATCCTAGATCTAGCTTGCATTAGCTTTGCATTAGGGTTTTGCATTAGTTAATTGGAATTTTAGGGTTTCTAAATCTTGCATTAGTGAAAGGGCATATAGGTTGAATTTTTTCATCTTGCATAATTGAATTTCATTTGAAATATGCATTTGCACTTAGCTTAGACATCATCCAAAATAGAAAAAATAACATTCACACAAAATTTGTTGAAAATGGTACATAAACCCTAAACTGGGACTCATACACCCCTCTAGGCAGTTTAGTCCCAATACAAGATATTTTTCTTGATTTCTAGATATTTTGTGCTAATTGTTATTCACTATTCAAACCCTTGAAAAAACCTGATTGGGACTCATACAACCCTCTAGGCGTTTTAGTCTCGTTTCATATTTTAAATTTCATTTTCCACCATTAAATTCTCTGTTTCTGTGTCTCTGTTTGTTGTTGTTAGTTGTCTATTTCAATTTGTAGAGTTTCTATTACATCCATTTCATTGCATCTAGATTAATTTCATTTGAATCAAAATTTGAGTATAGCATTTATCTTGTGTTCATTGCATCTTTCATTTTCTTGATTTTACCTTATGTGAGCTTTTCTACTTGGTGTCTTATTGCTAATACTATAGTGAGATGAAGTTTGAGACTCATATCATCCCACGATAGAACAATCATCATGGATCTAGGGTTTCCTAACTCTTTCACTACTAGTGTTGACACTAGTTCACTAGGTATGGACCATACCCTTAACAACTCTTTGCCTTCAAGTAGTGTGACAAATGTTGAAACAATGGTTGCTATTATTCTACAAGAAAACATAATCCAAATTCATGAAGACTTAGCAAACCTACCAAATAAATTGAGTACTGAAAAATATTTCAACTATTGCTATCCCTACCATAGATAATACTCATCAATTGCTTGAAAGTGAGGATGGAGTTGACCTTGTGCATAACACAGTTTAGATTTTTGGAAAATATCTTACCCCAACCACTAGTTGTGCTTTACCTTCAAACAATATGTCAAGCCAAGGAGGAATTCACATTCCTCCTCCCACAACAATTGCCTTTATCCCTACCTATACCAACACTCAAGTTACAACAACAAAGCAACCTACTAGTAATGTGATTCCTTCCTTGGGTATTTTCACTAGCATCCCTAGTACCTTTGTGGAATTTCACATCATATCTCCTACCACTTTACCTCATAAGAATTCCATTCACTTGTCCCTTGAACACATACACACCTCCACCTTATTTACCTCCATTTCAAAATGCAAACAATGATGCCATCATAAATAAAATTTTGCAAACTATTTCATCCCTTCGAAATCAAGTTTGCACTATAAACCAAAATCAAAATGGCCAACCTCCATACTATGTCAAAAGTAATCCCTTATCCTTGGAGATATTGAGAATGCTAAAGCTAGAAGGTATAGAGATTCCTATATTTGAGAAATATGGATGGAACAAAGGTCATTCTAACCATGTTTTCTCTTATACCACCTTATGTAGTGACTTTATTCTTGAGGTTAAACTCTTGGCTAATATTTTCCCTAGATCCTTGAATGATACTACCTTAGAATGGTTTTCCTCATTACCAAACAAGTCAATTCATTCATTCAACAAAAAAATTAAGGAATATATAAACCATTTACAAGTGCATATGACTCCTAAGATGACCTTAGTCAATTTGATGAGATGTAAACAAAAAGATGATGAAAAGATTACTAACTTTATTTCACATTACCAATCACTTTATTCTCAAATTGATGTAAAGATTCCTAACCCACACCTTCCAAGGATGTTTATAGAAAATTTGCAAACTAAGATATAAGATAAGCTTACCATGATGAAGTTCCCATTCTTCTTGCACTTGTGCACTGCCCTTCATGAAACAAAACCCACCTCTAGTCAACCTGAAAAGTTTGAATCCTTAAACCAAAAAAATTATCAACCTTTTAGAAAATAGAATAATGGTGTAGACATAGAAAATGTACTAATTAACATTGCACATCTGATCTCGACTATTAACACCGTTTCATCCTAAATCATCCCCCGGTCTAACCATTTAATCAAATTCCCTTGTTTGATTAAATTCATTAATTTTCCTACCTTAATTAATTAAATCATTTATTTGATTAAGTCATTATATTCCATTAATTAAATCAATCAACCTGATCTAATTATCTCTATTTAATTAAATAATTCATTTTATTTGATTAAATCTCTAAAGTCATCCTATTGAATTAAATAAATTAACATTTGTGTGATTTAATCTTTCACCTTTTTTAGTTAAATAAATCAAAAATATTTATTTAACTATCTCTAAATCCTTTTCTTCTCATATTTGATTTAAATAAATCCATAAAATCTAAATCAATATGTCACATCATTTTAATCCTCATTAACTTAATTAATCCTCAATTAATTTAATCCTAATCCATGTCCCATCCTCTAGCTTTTTCAACTTGCACATGAAAATAGATTTTTAAATTCATTTATTAAATCTCTATTTTATCTCAAAAGGCATAAGAAATGGAATATTCCTCAAACTTGAATTCAAAATCCAAGTGGAATTTTTCCTTCCAACAAGGCATTTGCTCCACCTAATAAGTCCTTTTTCCTTGAGCCAAGTGGCATTCAATGCATTTTCTTTCCCTCTTGCATGTCATTTCAACAATTTCAAAATCCACCTAATTGCATTTATTGACACATTCTTCAAAACTTGCACATCCTTCATCCATTCACATGTTGACAAGCGGCATCTTTCCATTAGTTGATTCTTAGTCCCACATTGCTCCATTTTGGACATCTCTTCAACTTGATTTTCTATAAATAAGAGGCTTCATTCCTCATTTGATCATCCACAACTTGAGTAAACTTACTATACTCAAATCCATAGCAATCTTCATCCAATTTCATCCAATCTTAGCTAGGTTATGAAGATTTTTATCTTGGAGCACATTGGAAGTCTTCATCAAGTGGATCACTCTTCATCATCAATCAACATTGCATCATTGCAGTTGGGAAAGGGCCAATTTTCACATCAAATTGCCACCAATTCCCCCATGGGATCAAGAGTTTGCATTACTTTCAATAGGATTTAATCTACTTTCTTGTTCTTTCATTCCTATTTTTAGTTTTGTTAATGGATTTCATGGGGAATCCTTGTTCTTACTTGCATATGATCTTATAATGTGTTTGTTTATTGTGTTTTGCAGGTATTTGGATTGGGGTTCTACAAATGGATTTCTTCAACTTAATCCCCCTCAACAAATGACTCAACATGTCGATACCCAAGTGGATTCTATAAGGAAAACAAATCCTTTCATATTTGGGGATCTAGCTAGTCAATTCACTCCCCTACCTGATACCCTCCATAACATAATGTCACAATTGCTAAAACAAAAATAATTACCTTACCTCCTATTAAAACTCCTTATCCTAATAAGCCTCTACCTATGAACTTTAGATTGAATGCTTATTGCCATTATCATCAAAAAAATGGACATGACACATAACATTGTAAGCATCCTAAACATCTTGTGAAAGACCTCATTGATTCTAGTTGACTTTCAGTTGGCAGTGTTAATGATCAAGGAAATAAGTCTGTTGCCCTTCCTAACCAAAACATGGAAATCTTTGCCAACCCTGTGCCAAATCATAATATCTCATTTGTCAAAGCTAGTGAAACTACAAAAAATGATGTGATGAATGTTGACACAGATGATGATAACATGGGCTCTAATAAACAATATCCTATAGAACAAAATCCTATCAATGGTTTGGTTGCAGTGGTCAAAACTCAACATTGTAAGGGTTGAACTAAAAATCCTCTTGACATTGCTTTCTCATCTAAAGATATACTTAAACATGCACTTGATGGTCCTCTTTACATAGCTGACCAAATTAATGACAAGCCCACTAATGGGATATTAATTGATACCATCTGTGGAGAGAATGTGATCACCGCAGAATTCCTACTTGTGCATGAACTTTATCAAGAAACATATGATAAAACAAAAGCATGGATAAAGACTCATAATGGTTTTTCTTTCCCTACGATGGGATCAATCACCTTACCTTTAAAAATAGGACTGAAAACATTAGATGTCTCATTCTCCATCATATCAACGTCAGATCAATTTTGTGTGAAGCTTGGTTATCCATGGATATGCTCCATGGAAGTCATCTCGTCAGTTGTGCATAAATGCTTAAAGTTTCCCTTTGACAATGAAATATTTACTGTGCATCATAGTGGCTTTAACCCTTTGTCTTCTTGTGGAAACTTTTGATTAGATTTCTTTTGTCCCAAGCCTATGGAGCCTATTAAACCTCGAGAAGACTTTATTTTCAAATCCTACCAAAAGTTTAAGGAAAAATGCATAGCAAAACTATCCCTTACAAACATGCCTCATCCCATGACCAAGCCTACTATCCTTGATGAAACCAT
This sequence comes from Sequoia sempervirens, assembly GCA_007258455.2. Classification (NCBI taxonomy): domain Eukaryota; kingdom Viridiplantae; phylum Streptophyta; class Pinopsida; order Cupressales; family Cupressaceae; genus Sequoia; species Sequoia sempervirens. The sequence goes on along the minus strand of VDFB02080021.1, from coordinate 6,004 downwards.
GATTGAACTAGAAGACATTCCAAACAAACAAGACCAACCTGAGATAGATCCTTTGTTTATCTCCTACAAAAGACCAAGAGAAAACAAAAAATAATCTCGTCATGCCTCCTAAAATAAAACAAGTTTATCTTCTAGTTCTATGAATATTTTTTGAATGATGACAGTTCCAAGCTCTCTAAGAACATTTTAGTAAGAAAATACTAACCCCAAATCCATGGATCCCTTAAGTGTTTTGAGTTTAATTTTGGGGGAAACCACTCTCTTTCCTTTTGCATGACGTAGCTTCATTTGGAAACATATGACTTGGCATAGGGCTTTCCAAATTAGCTCTCATGTCCTTTTTATTGTTAGCATTTATCATTTGCTACTTTAAAGTAATTGCTCACAACATGGTGTTTAGCAATTTCTTTAAAGTGGGGGAATACATTGGCATTACTGTTTTTCAAGTCATGGTTCATTATGTAGTATTCTTACTACATGTGATGCATCTTTTGCTTTATGGTGACATTGTGTGATGTTCCTTAAGAGCGTGATCTCTCTTAGCATATTATATTTTTCTTAGTGGCTCAGTGTGACACACCGCATCCCCTAAGTTGCAAATATTTTATTCTTTGATTGGTCCTCTCTTAGAGATATTAGGCATAATGTCCCCTAAGTTAATCTACTTTACATGAACTAAGAAAGACTCTTTTGAACATTCTTTACATTATTTTTTCACTTACAATTTTGGTTATATGGCCACCTTGCATAACATATTTTGCGTGCCTATGGTGCCATTTTGGTTTTTCATGAGTATCAAGCATACAAAGCTTTGCTTGCCTCGTGAAGCTTGTAGCTCATTGTTGTGTGGAACCTTATCGAATTTATTAGGAGGCATAACTTTGGTCTAGTTGAATGGGAAGTTGAAATTAGGCATGAATTTCCCATAGCCACTTGCCCATTTGTGTGAGCACATACTGGCCATGTGCGTATGTGTCTCACCTTTTTTGATATTCATCCAATGGAAAACCTAAAGTTTCATTGGCTCAGAGTGAGCATGAATTTTTAGAAAAATAGCTTAGATTTGATCCACAACATTCAGGGAAAACGGTCAAAGCTTGATCCACCCCATTTGTTTTGATTTTCTTCTCTTTGTCTTTGAAAGTGTATGCTTGTTAATTTTTTATGCTCTTTATCATTTAAATTTGTGTACTTTTGTGCTTGTGTTGGTTTTTGGAACCTATGAAAATGAATGCAATGGTGTGTGATGGTTTGATTGATGTTTGCACCCACTTTCAAAGAGGTTCCACTCAAGGATAACCCTAGAGATCTCAATGCAAAAGAGAAAGAGATCTTGCATTAGGGTTGTCCTAGGGATTGAATGTGATATAATGAGGGGTTCACCACCAAGTTTAGACTTTGAAAAGATAATGCAATGCAAGATGTAAAACAAAACCCTAATTGAATGCAAACTAACTCTAAATGACCTAGAAATGTGAACAAAATGCAACAGAAAGTTACAAAATAGAAAGTGTACACCTAGGAGATTGAAGAAGGAAGAATGGAGGTCTATAATTCTAGAAAATATGTTCTCAATGCTGATTGGGAGTCATTCGCCATGCTGGGTGAATCAGTCCAATTTTTGGGAAAACGTGCAGATACAAGTTTTGGCCAAAATTTCTGTTAGGCCTATATATAGTGGGACTCATTCGGTACTTGTGGAAAATCAGTCCACTTCTTCCTTTTTGGAAGTTTGAGACCTGATTCTATTCATCTCTGTCTACTCTTCTCTTTTTGACTAGTTTCCATATCCAAAACTGTGAATTGCCACCTCTAGACCTTCTCCAAGCTTCTCCAAGGCGTGATCACAACTTTAGGGAGTTGAATTTTTTTCTCTAACTTTGCTTCTTGAAAAATTTACAACCCAACCCTAAAAATCACAAAGAAGATGAGGGAAAAATAGTTGTGGGGTGGAAATAGGAGTTTTCCTTGGTCAAACCCCTTGTTGGTAATTAAACCTAGAAATGAAAGCAAATATGAATGGAGAATGATGAATGAACAAAGGACAATGTTGCAACTCACCAAACCTTGGCAATAAGGTGCTACAAATATGGTTGAAATGGCTACAATGGATGTGGTTCTTGAATCTTGCTTGAATGATGTTGATCTTTCTTGACACACTTACTTGGATCATGAACTCTACATCACAATTGTTAGCACAATAACAAACATGAAGAATGTAATCTTTAACATGATGATTGGCACTTGAAATTTTTTCTAAAATGCTTGATAATATTCCCTTGAATGCCTTTGAATTATCTTGTGAACTCTCTTGAATGCTAGGTGTTGAATATGAGTGAAAGACCCTCGTATTTATACTCAATTATGCAATAATTCCCAAAATTAAAACACTGCAAGCCGACATCAAATCTAATAGAATAAAATCCCACAAGAAATTTGAATTAAATTTGAGTTTGGTCGACACAAGACTCATTTTCGCAAGGTGGAAAATGAGTCCCATAAGGCTTAATGTATGGGACCAAAAATGAAAAGTGCTTAGAAATGTGTAAAAAATGGTTCGGGGCCAAAATATCCAAGTGGGATCCATTCACCCAAGGTGGTGAATGAGTCCTAGAAACTAAATATAGGCCACACAAGCTAGGAACACTTGAATTATGATTGGTTAATGATTGGCGTCAGGATTATTCTAAAAAAGATGCAATAATTGAGGTTTGTGGATGCAAAATAAGGCCAATGAAAGTATAAGAAAAACCAATTACTAATGAGAAGCCTAGAGAAATGTGAAAGTGTGTTATAACTCTTTACAACACTCCAAATAAGGAAATATTAAGGTTGATTATGATTATTCATTTGATAAAACCCTAGAAAAGTGTGAAAGTGTGTTACAACACTTCACAACACTTTTGCAAGGCACCATTTAAAATTTATTAATTCACAAGGGCCCAAGACCTAATGTGAATGTGTTAACCACATTAAAACATTAAATCAAGAAAACATTAAGCCAAAACCACAAGGAGGGCTTGAACAAGTCAGAAAAGGTAGAAGGGTTACTTTTTCGATGACTCCATCTAGCCCCCATTTTATGAGAGGATAAACTTGCTTCAAACTAACACTAAAGTAAACAAACACACATTAAGAGTGGTTAAAATTTACCAATTCTATCAAGATCTGATATCGATCAAGAGTGGTGATCGATCCCCCAGGATCAAGATCCCATGGAAAATCAACATAGGCACAAAGGAACAAACATGAGAATGATATAATGAACAATGACAAGGCACAAGCATACACTGCCAAAGATGAAGAAGAGAAAAGGGTGAAACAAAAAAGAATTGGATCAAGCTTTGATCATTTATCCATCACAATGTCAATCAAATCTAGTCTGTTTTTCTGAAAAAAAATGCATACTTACTCTGAGACGATGGAACTCCTAGTTGTCTGCTAGGTGAGAAGTCCTAATGGGTGAGACAAATACACACATGGCTATTATGTACTCACACACACATGCAAGAAGATATGGGGAAATTCATGCCTCGAATTAGGCTTCCCGCTCAAACCATATCAAAGTTATACCCCTTGATAATTTTAATAAGGCACCACAAAAATGATTTTCGAACTTCATGAGATAAGGAAAAATTTGTATACTTGGAGCTCATGAACAAACAAGATGGCTCTACAGGCATGGACACTATGTTATGAAAGGTGGCCATATCATTACAAATGGAAAATGCAAAAATAGGAAATGTTTAAAGGAGTCTTTCTTAGTTCATGTGAGGTCTTTCACTTAGGGAACATTGTGCCTAATGCCTCAAAGAGAGGACCAATCAAAGAATAGAAAATTCGCAACTTAGGGGATGCAGTGTGTCACATCAAGCCACTAAGAGGAATGTAATATGCTAAGAGAGACCATGATCCTAAAGGAAATTGCACCCAATGTCATCCACAAAGTGACAAATGCATCATATGAAGTAAGAAGGCTACTAAGGGCCCGAGAAAAAAGGAAAATCTAAAAGGATAATGCAATGTATGCCCCTTTTAGAAATGAAGCTAAACCACCATACTATAGAAGTACTTTAAAGTAGAAAATGAAAATGAAATAAGAGGAAGACATAGGAGAGAAAACTTGGAAAGCCTATACCAAGTCATATGTTTAGGTAGGTTAAGTGATGCCTGAGAAAAAGAGGGTTTTTAAAATGGCTTATTTGGGATCCTAGCAGGATTTGGGGTTGTTCATTGCTGCAATATTTTAAAGAGCCTAGAACTATCATCCAAAAAAATACATAGAGCCCGGAAAGAATAGCCTAAAGAAATTGAGAAAGAAAGAAAAAACTTTTAAAGTTAATGGAGAAGATATGAATATCTCTGTAGCAATGTCATCCCCAAAAGGACAACACAAGACAAATGAAAAAGATAAACTAAAAGTCAAAAGAAAAGGAAGTCTTTTGGGTCAACAAGGAAGAGACATGAATGTCTCAATGCCTTGCGTCATCCCCAAAAGGAAAACACAAGACAAAAGAGGAAAAGGAAAAAGAAATCCTTTTGGGTCAACATGGAAGATACATGAATGTCTCGATGCATTGTGTCATCCCCAGAAGGAAAACACAAGACAAATGAAAAAGATAAAAGGAAAAAGAGATGTACGACATAGAGAAGAATGAAGGTACAAATAGAGGAATTTCACAAAGAGAGAGAAAACATCAAACATAATGTCACGGGGAATCACATTACGCACATGCAATCACACAAAAGAAAATGGAAAAAAAGAAATAATGTAAAAGGCTAGTAAGGAAAATTTGAGACAACCTATGAGCAATTCATCCACCTCCCAATCGTGTTCTATGTATATCAAAGGCAAGGAAATAGCCAAAGAGACTAGAGCAAGTGTTGAAGTAGGAGGAGCAAGTTAGGTTCAACACTCTTTGTAGGAGATTTGTTGTTTAAGCTCATGGAAGAGGAAAACAATGTATTCAGCTCATTTTTCACATCTTTGTCAATTTTAGCAACCTTTCCATCATCATCTAAGTTGATCACAATAGGAGGTCGAAGGATAATGTCCATGGAAGAGTTCAAATCTTCTTGTGTTTTTTGTATTGGATTGTTTTGTTTCAAGGCGGGGGTAAAGTCATCATGCATTGCTTCAGTCATGTTTGGATCTTGATTTTCTTTGTTTAATTCTTCATGTAACTTGTGAACAAGGGCATGATTTCTACACCTATGCTCTCTATGACTTCTATTTTTTTTTATTTTTTTTTCAAGTTGCATTTGTGTAGGAGCAGATTGATCAACCATAGGTATCTTTTCTTCCCTATGGGGAGGAACGCAAGGAACCATATGAGGTTGTTCGACCACTTTATATTTGACTTTGTATACCTATTTTACTCTAGGGGGTGTAGCAGGGTTGTTTTCATTATCTCTTGGTCATTTGTAAGATGTAGGTTAAATTTATGTTTTAGGTTGTTCTTCGTTGTTTGGGTCTTGTTTAGGTTCAAGCATGGTTTCATCAAGGATAGGAGGTTTGGAGGTGGATGGGGAAATGTTTCAAAGAGATAGTTTTGCTATTTTATTTTCTTTGAATTTTTGGTAGGATATGAAAAATAAGTCTTCTCGTGGCTTTATAGGTTCCATGGGCTCTGGCCAAAAGGCATTGAAGGAAAATTTTCCTTTAGATAACAAAGGGTTGAAGCCGCTATGGTGAGCAGTGAATACTTCATTGTCAAAGGGAAACTTTAAGGATTTATGCACAACTGAAGGGACAAATTTCATGTATCGAAGCCATAGGTGGCCTAGCTTCACATGAAATTGGTCCAACTGCAGGATGATGGAGAATGTGACATCTAATGTTTTCAGTCCTATTTGCAATGGTAAGGTGATCAATCCTATCATAGGGCAAGAAAAACCATTGTGTGTCTTGATCCATGATTTTGGTTTATCATATTTATCTTGATAAAGTTCATGAAAAAGTAAAAAATCCTTGGTGATCACATTCTCTCCATAGGTGGGATCT